>QRFJ01000006.1:4689453-4934453 GCA_006176705.1 Cocos nucifera | reverse complement strand
GAGGTGAACCAATATAGGCACTCACATTTTCAGCAAGCACAGTCTCCTTGATCCTAACTTCCTTTTTGTTTTTGAAGGGCATCCAGAAAAAAACACATTTAAATAAGTAAAAGAAAATCAGCAAAAATTCTATTATCCAACAAGTCATTATTTGGGAGTATCATAAGCATACATAAAGACTCCTTCCTGAACATTTACGTGCATTCACACATACAAATGTACGAGTCTAGAGGCCAGAAATGACCTACCTGCCAAATAACTTTTCATTTGATGGGATTACCATTCACTAAACAATAGTTGATCTTTAGATACTTCTTTATTTAGGAACAATCATGGGCACTCTATATGATGGCATCCCAACAATGCCAAATTATCCACATCAATTTTTAAAAAGAATATAATGGCCAAGAATATTCCATGTATTATGATTTGATTGGATCATATCCTCCTCTTTTTTTTGTTTTGTTTTTTTGAAAAATACAGTGGGGATGCCACCAGCATGGTTTGAACCACTAGACCTTCCCCAACTAGAGAAGAATGCCAACCAACTAGTATAATAATAGTTGAATCTTACCCATGCAACAAATACTCTTTTCCCTTAAATTTGTCACAAGCATTGCATGTAGTACATCAATCTTCCCTTTTAATTAATTTCATTTGATGGGATCATATAATCCATCAAATACTCTTTCTTTTGCAATTCATATAAACATCAATCACATGCATTAATTAGGTATTCAATTAATTTCATTTGATGGGATCATACAGTCCATCAAATACTCTTTCTTTTGAAATTCATATAAACATCAATCACATGCATTTTGAAATTCATATAAACATCATTCACATGCATTAATTAGGTATTCTCTTGAAACAATACAAGAAGCATATGACGAATATCAAAGGACCCAAGCATCAGCCAAGGTCTCAATTTAATCATCCTCTTGAACCAGCATCAGCACAGCAACTGCCAGCTATATGGGGTAATAGGCATCCACCAACTGGTGATATGCTATCAGTTGAACAAGGTAGCTTTCTGAACCAATTCATGCATCTAAAGTACAATGCATGTAGTCTCAACAAGAATCAATCAAATAAAAAAGGGCAGCTCAGCACACAAGGCTCCCAGCATTATGATGTGTGGAATGGTCAGATGTACACAGCCTTACCCTGCATGCCGAGAGGTTGTTTCCATGTTTCGAACCTATGGCATCTAGGTCATAATAGAGCAACCTTATCAATGCACCAAGGCTCACCTACTAAGAATCAATCAAACGCATCCTTAAAAATTAAGATCTCTTTGAGTTAGGATGTGCCAAACTAGTAAAAAACATGGTGTCACAAACACACATCAATTGCTTCCTTTTGAATTAGCAGGCATGAGCATCGAACATGCTGACTACATGTAATCACATGCATCCATCAAGTATTCACTTTCTATATCAATCACTCGTTGCTTGCACTTGTTGATAGCATTCTTCTGCCCAAACCCATTAATGTTCCCAAAATAATCAAGATATGTGGGTGTAATATATGGGTCGTTTTCACAATACCTTAAACTAGCCCGCTTATAATTGGGTAAATTAGAGGTAGGCCAGGATACTTTGGAGAGCATTTGGCTCCAAGGCTTCCTAGTCATAATGAAGGTCCTTTTAAAATGAAAATCAGCACAGCTGACTATAATTTATTATATTTAAATGGGCTAAAAACCAAAAATCACACATTTTCAAAGTTTTTTGACAAATGTATCAAATGAAAATAAAATTGACCATTTCAATGGTATGATTTCATGTTTCAATTTTATCTGTAGTTCAGAAACATCCAAATTAGCTGAAATTTCATCTATAAATATTTTGGAAAATTAGGATAGATCAACAGTATGGAATTACAAATTATACGTATACTATATTTTTGCTCGCTAGCTATATTGCTATCATCAATTTTTATGGGCTTGATGCATGGAGAAGAGACCTCCAAAATTCAAAAATTACTTATAAAACTTACTAGCTATGTTGAATCAAAAGGTGGCTAGATATCTTACAGCAAGTATCCTCTTCCATCATATCCACCCACAGCATAAAGCACACCATGAAGTTCTGCTGCGGCAGGAGCAAACCGCTGAAACAATAAATTCAACATACTGGTGAAATGCAAAAATTTACTTTGTTACACAAAGAATGATAGGATATAAATATAATAGATGGTAGAAGAAAACACAGTAGAATGGAAGAAAACACGGTAGAACGGCATTTAAAATTTTATGGTTCAATTCAACAACAGTGAAGCTTATTGGGTCCTAATGCATGCCAAACTGGAGACTCTTCTTAAGATCAAATGTATATTCCATTAAAGCCTCTCTATATTTGCATGTGAAAACTTTTGAACTAAACTATTTTTAAGTCTACAGGTCATTTCATATTCACTTCTACATGTTGGTATATTCTGATCATTTTGGGGATCTTTGGATGCATGCATAGTTTGTTTGGGATATTTCCTATATGTAGCTATTGCTAAGAACAAGTCCAAAACAGTGAGACGGATGTTTTCTTCCTAATAGGAAAACTTAAGATCATGAAACCCTAGAAGAACTAGGGCACTGGAAACCACCTTTCTAAAGGAATCCACAATCCTTATCAGTATTAAGCGCTTCGAGGAAGGCCAGACTACATTGTTGCCTCAATTTTCTTCTCTCTAGCTGCTAACCTTTCCCTTTGGCCAAATGGAAGGCTTATCCTTAAATATCTTCCAAACAGACCCTTAACTTGCATATGTCAGATTTAGGGCTATGGTCTTTTCTGCCTCAAAATAAATACTTTTTAGAAAAAAGGTTTCTGCATCTGTCTTTTGAAAACTTACATGTCATTTAGCAGAAAGGAAGGTGGCATAATTAAGTCAAAAAAGAAAAACGCATTGCACAGTGAAAGAAACAAAAACATGAAGACATACTTGTCAGAGCATAAGAAAAATGGTTAACATAAGTCATATTATTCAGGAGAATTCCAAAAAATAACTAAAAATTTTTTTCTTTAAAAATCCACTAATCACTAGATAATGCACCACAAGTGTGATATGGAACAATTAGGTCCACTGTTAACATACACCAAAAAAGGAAATCTTAGCCAAACCTATTAACTAATCAGAGCAGTGACAAGTAAGCACACCTTCTGAAGCATTGACTGGCTGCTGATCCACCTTTCAAGAACTGGATCAAACATCTCCACATCTGAGAAACATTCATATCCATCTCCACCACCAATAGCATATATCTTGTCATTCAAAGTAGCACCAGCCAGACTTCCTTTTGCACGATTCAAGTGAGGACACGTAGTCCACTCATCATTTCTTTGGTTGTAACACTCAACTTCATTGATGCACAACAACATTATAACCTCGTTAGATTTACTTCGACTAGCAGCATATAAAAGAGAAGTTGGTAAGGCACATCAAGTAATTAGTACCTGTGTGAAACCAAGAATTCCCATCTCCGCCACCAAAAACAAAAATATTATCATTTAATGCAGCCGCAGCTGCATAGGAACGAGCACATCCCATTTGCTTAAGAGGTGTGAGTGTGTCCTTTGATGGTGAAAATAAGTCCAAGGCTGATAACCATGATGTGCCATTAAAACCACCTATAAGGTAAATAACTTTCTCCGAACTCCAATATTGCTTAACAGAATTGCTAGATGTGTCATCAACAAGGTATTTAGAAGGATTTAGCTTTGATTCTAGCTCCTCAACTCGGTCCTTCAATTGTTGAATTCTTCTTCCAGAGTCCTCAATTACATCCCTCAAATGTTGTATTTCTTGATCTGATTCAGTCTGCAACATAACATAGTCAGAGAAGGGACACACACAGGGTAGTTTACAAGCCAGCATTTAGCACATGCAATGCACATGAGAGTTAGTACAGATGGCTGTGATTCTCCATAAAACATTTTTTTTGTTACTCATAGTGTGACAAAATACACTCCAACTTCTGGGAGGTTTACTTCTGTTCTTTATCTCACTTAAAATAGGACGCATATTTATTAATGGTAGAGTAGATAGAGGTTCAGTGAGTGGTGAGAATGTGCCAGATTGAGATGCTTGATCTCTGATACACTAATAAAGAGTGAAATGATGTTTGATGCTGCACAAAACCAGACCCGGGCATTTGCTTTTCATTGTATGGATGAAATATGTTCAAACAAAAGCATAATTTCAAATTATTTTTTCCAGGCCTTATTCAAAAATTTTCAAAATTTTATTGTCTAAGTGGACCAGTCAAAGACAAATATATGCTTCCAATTTAGCTCATGGCATTGACTGTTAAAATATAGCATACTTTCATATCATTTTCACCATCGCAGATTGATGTGGTAAAAGTACTAACATGACGAACGTTATGAGGCACACATAAATTGATTCATTTAGAGAGTTGGAATTTAGCATGGTGAATATGCACCTGGGCATCCATTATTCGGACAAGTTAATACCTGAAACAATCACCGATATTCAATCAAATGCAATTTCTTATAGTCTCTACCAATAATATAGCTCTGAAACCTATTTGCAAGACAAAGTGTTCCATCACAAGTTTTGCCTTATTGCAAGCTATTGACAACAATATCCATGAGGAAATGGTACTTGTGTAATTAAATCAAAAGACAACACCTGCTTCTTCTCCAATGCTGCAGTTTTTTTTGTCAACTCATTGATGATCTGCACCAACTATAAAGAAAAATGGTAAAGGTAGCTTCAGCTCAAAAGGAGAGTGAAGAACAGAAAAGGACAAGAAAAGATAAATATAAAAGAAGAAAAATAGGAGGGAATTTACTTTAGGGAGGGAAATTTTGGTTAGACTACCTCAGTATTCCTCTGATATAGATCAGGTACAGTTGTGTTTTCTTCAACCTTAGCTGAAACAAAGTTATCCTCAGGAGGCCTATTTTCTTGTAGCACATTTGTAGATGTGCACTGAATTGAACCATCAATCATACACTCCTTGGATGGTGCAGTTGACTGCTTGTGCTCTGCAGCCAGCTCTCTTAGCTTATGCAATATGCCCTGCACTGCAGTCTTTGGTTCCTTACCAAAATGTCGTTCTGACAAGCTCTGGCTCTGCTCATCTGAACGAACACTAACATCTGAATGAATACCCTGCACGCTGTCATCCCAATCTTCCCAATCTGAAACTGGCTCCTTACGTTCCCTCTCTTCAGGAGCACTAGTTGATGTTCTACTTGAGCTAGCATGTTCCCTATCCCCATCATCCCAGGTAAATGATGAAAACTTGTTCATATCTAACAGATCAGCAGGTGATGTAGAATCCCTCTTTGGTTCCCCAGCCCCATTGTTCGCATTCTCCATATTAGCAATTGCCTTCAATTTTGTAGATGGAAATGATGTAAAAGGATTAGTCTTGCCTGACCCACCAGGAGCTGGATTGACACTTGCAGAAGGTGCAAACAATGAAATTAAGGCTCTCGTTTGTGCATGATCCAGATCAAACCAGAAGTGATTAACTTGATAATAATTATCCCCAATCACTTTTTTGTACTGGTTTTCCAAAAGAGGTTGGCATGGCGTCTTGATGTAGATATGAACCTGCAACAAAGTAAACAGCCAATGAGGGACAAGAAAGGATAAATAAAAAAAAATCTTTACATGATCATACCCAAACAGAAATATGAGCACTTCAATTGTACTTCCAAATGAAGAATATTATGTGAAAAAACAAATAAAAAGAAAGCTACACATCTCGATGATACCTGTGCAGGAAAAGGAGTTCTCTGCGTGCCATTATCAGTCCATGCATATGGATCAATGTTCATCTGGCCATGGCTTGCAGCCTCATATATGCCATGAATCTTCCGGTCAGTATAATTGAAAAGAAATAATGGCAGGCCAGGCTTAATATTCTTCACATATGAGAAATGCAAGGAGGGTAAGCCTGTAAAACAAATCAGAACATGCATTGCTGAATCACTGACATTGTTTTTGATGATAAGCACATCCTGACAACCAATATAAACTAGGAAAAAGTTTTATATCCCAATACATTTATCATTCCATATAGATGGACTGACAATTACGAGGGAAAAAATATAAATCTGTTTTTTGCTATTCAGACATTTGGAAAAGGGTCAGCAAAAAAAAAAAAAAAGAGAGAGAGAGGTTTGCCTGAAAAGCAAGACTTTGATTTTCTGGTTAAATAGTTTAGCCAAATTCAGAAAACCCATTATCATACTACTTTAGTTTTCCAACCATCCAGGCAGTTGGAAATTTCAATTTTCAAAAAAAAAAAAAAAAAATCTGTATCCTTTTCCAAGCAGCCAAAAGACATTAAGGCCCCCTTTGGATGGCAGTTTTCTGGTGATTAGGGAATGGTTAGCAGTTTAACCAGCCGAGGTTGAATCTATCTACCCTCTGTTAACTGTTCAGCATCCAAATGCAGCAATCTAAGATGCTCAATAGACTCAGTTCAACTGACAAACAAAGAACCTTCCTAAGGACATATCAAATTCATACAACCCAAAGCATACACAACTGTTACATGCACGAGAGAGAGAGAGAGAGAGAGAGAGAGAGAGAGAGAGAGAGAGAGAGAACAAAATTTTCCATATGAAAATAAATTGAGCTAAAATAGTTTTTTGTAACACAAAATCATGAAAACAAAGGTCACTGCCGAACCAAATAATTGGTTTGAAAGACACTCCTTCATAGTGTTGTGCGTGCATCCAAAGATCACTCCTCCTAGATCGCTCTTGCACAAGTTCCTTGCAGTTGTAGAGCGGTTCCCACCAGTAGGAGACTGTGCTGGTCTCTCCGGCATCATGATTGTCTGTGTTTTTTTCCCTCTCCCCATGCTATTTATTTCAAAAAAAAATAAACAAAATAAATCAGCATAAATTCATGCAATGAAGAAGTGATTCAAACAAATACTCATATATCTACATGCTGAATAATCATATACCTTAATGGCATGCTGTAACATCAGCTTAAAACTTAGATGGGGGGAAGGGGTGAAGAATCTTGAGGGTGAAAAAAACCTTAGACTTTACTAATTTGGTAAAAGAAAAAAATCAAATAAATATGGACCAATCCTGCAGATTATCTTTATTTTAGCATTCACCATCATATTACTCAATGTAAGTTGCATTAATCGAAGAACTACTGGTTAATCACTAATGTCTTTAGATGCGAACTAAGAGACAAAACTAAATATACGCACATAACCCTTTATACCAACAGACTCTAAAAACCTAAAAATTAGGCAGCTAATGCAAACAAAAGAGAAATAACTATATAAAAAATAGCACCATCTTCATAATTGAAAGCATAGAGTGGAGGGAGAGAAATCAATCAAAAACAAAATTTTGTTGAATAGAACTTGCCAAAGGAATAAAACAAATTGGTATGAATTTTCATATGAAGATGGAGAAATTCATAAAAGTATCCTTTATTAACATCCTGCAATCATAAACCTCAATGGCAAGCTGCATGAATAAGGGATATACTGATTTATCACCAATATCTTAAATGACAACTAATTAAAAATACAAAATTAGATATATGAAGGCAAACCTTTCCCACAAACCATAAACACATAAATATCTGCTTGTTTAAATGTCAGACAAAGAGCAAATAGCCATATATACAATAATCAAATAAATAAGTAAAAGCATATATATATATATATATATATATATATATATATATATATATATATATATATATATATAGAGAGAGAGAGAGAGAGAGAGAGAGAGAGAGAGAGAGAGAGAGAGAGCGCTTAAAAAAAATTTTGTGGCAAATAGAAACCCTAGAATATACCAAAAATAAAACAAACTGGCATTTGTTCATAAAGTAATCAAGTAATTCACGTTAATCACTCTTTTACTAAATCCACCATTCAACAACTTCAATCCGTATCTGCATTAATAGGAATTTTACGATTAAAATACTAGAATCATTAGATGCTAACTATTCTTTTTGAAAAAAATGACAGAATTGATTATAGACAGACAAACCATTGCAGCCATAAACCCTGAAAACTTAAAAATTCATCAGTCAATGTACACGATATCGGGCAAGAATAAATACCCATATACTTAACATCGGTAAGTATTTAAAATCCTAGAAAATAAAGATAAGAGATAATTTATACGAAAAAAAAAAAAAAAACATGGTTCTTGGTGTTGAACAAAAACCTAAGAATTCGCCCAAGAATGTGGAAAAAGAATTTCTCTAAAAGAAATTCTTCCAAGATTTCAAACCCGCCCGCGACTTGAATACAAACTAGCGGCCCAAAAGAATAACCACATCCATAAAAACCTAAAATAATACCCAAAACAAAGAGAGGGAGGGGATAGAATCAATACCAGCTATGGCGATCGTCGAACCGAGAAGAAATCGGTCCTTGTTCTGGGCGTCGCAGAGAGCAGAGAGAGAGGAAGAGAGGAGGAAAGGGCTTAGGGTTTAATGGTGGAGTAATCCATTGGGATCGCAATGGAGAGACTTCACGCCAAGAATAGGAGAGAACGAGAATGGAGGGAGAAAGCTTCGTTTTAAAATCGCTTCAAGAACCCTTTCCTCGTGCCCATTCTTGGACCAGCCAGCGAGCGCCGCTGCCGCCTAAACAGGGAGAGTTCGGGATCGGGTCACCTCCTAGTTTGTTTAACGATGGCTATCTTTTTTAATACCTGGGCAGCCTCTGGGGCATGGGGAGGGGAAACGCCCGGTGAGTCGCGTGAGAGAGAGATGAATAGAGGTTGCAGTAGTACGACAACGGGGCGGTGAGAGGATACGAGCATTGGTTGCCAAATATATGCGCTGATTACTGCTGCGAAGCAACCACCAGGCGCTGGCCAGCGATAATAGGCTGAGGCTTTTTGCCTTCCCTGGCTGGTGAGGGAGAATAACAGCCAACTTTACCGGACGTGACTGTTGGTCTGTAGCCTAACCCATATGACTCAATACTGGCTCACTACCGGCGTGAGTCATAACGGTCACTGATGCTAGTAAGCTCAGGGCCACCATGTCCCTCTCAATCACCATTGAACAGATGCAGACTTGCAACGAAGAGAACGGAAAAATGCATGCCAAACCTCAAAAAGCTGGTGTTGTATTAACCATTTCATCATCACAGAACCAAGAGACAAGCTGAATTCATAACAACAACAACCAAAGCAATAGTAATAAACAGGTTATAAAGGAAATAAAGTTAGGCATGGATAGACACACAACCAGCAGCATCTGCCAGAGTCCTGAGAGTTGATACGTGAGCATGAAATTACCAGCCCATAAAACAAAGACGTCCAGCTTTTATTAGCCCCTCTCTCGTAGAAATTAGACCATATATGCCCAATCCACCAGGAAAACTTCGGTGCTGCAGACATCCATAGGCTGAGGCCAAAGTCCGGTTTGAGCTGAGTTTGGACCGGATCAAAGGTGGACCAAGAGAGTGAATCTTAAACCCGGCCTGGGTACACGTTCTCTGTTCGAGCAGGCTGGGTTACAAGTGGGC
The DNA here is from genome assembly GCA_006176705.1 of Cocos nucifera. Lineage (NCBI taxonomy): Eukaryota > Viridiplantae > Streptophyta > Magnoliopsida > Arecales > Arecaceae > Cocos > Cocos nucifera. Next base: position 4,924,942 of record QRFJ01000006.1, on the reverse strand, counting down.
TGGTCTAATGTTTAATACCCAACAATGAATGGGCCTGGCCTGAATTATGTGGGTATGAGGATTCCATGCCCACAACCTTTCGCCTTTGTCCAGGAATTTGGGTCTGGCCGTTAGCCTAGTCAGACCGGCCCAGACCATTGACAAAGCTGAGATGAAGGCAAGCAGGCTAGTGAAGGGTCAACGAATCTAAGGCTCATGTGAGTTGAATTTTTAGGGGTACATCATGTGAGTTGAGTTAGAGCTCAGGCCGCCATAGCAAAGAATTAAGGGTGCATTAATAGGAATGGCCATATTCGCTGATATATTTGGCTGGTGTTTGAAATTGAAATAGAAATCAAAAAAAGATTTAAATACTAAAAAAGAGTCCAGATTAAATTTCGAGGGATCAGAGAATTTTTATTTCTCTAAAATTAAAATAGAAATCAAACTCCTCATTCCCATTTCCATTATATAATCTGGGCCGATGCTAAGATCCAAATCCCGTGGAAATTTTCTTGGACCGGATTTCAGGACGGGTTTTGCAGACCAGACCTTAACGTATTACTCCATTGACCAAAGCTGTCCTAACCACTAGTTTTGGGCCGGCATCAGTCCATGTCCAGTCCACGTGATTAATGCCATTACGGTGCTTCGCAGTTGTAACGGTGGTTCTCTCCCATTTATAGTATTTTAGTAAAATCATAGAGCCATGAAAGTTTTCAGTGATGTGAACGTCCCTACTCGATCTGAGCATCATGACTCAATTTACTCAATTCACGAATGTGAATTATGCTCTTATGAGCTTCCATCATCTATATAATTAATGGCTAAAGGTCATAATTTTATCCGATCCATTCGATATCCGATCCAATCTAACTTGAATGAAACTAATTTTATCCAATCCAATTGAAATCCAAAAGACATATGGGATCTAAAAAAAATATTCGAAATAAATTTAAATTAAATGCAGGTAATGATATATTCCTATCCAAATCCGATTCAAAATATTTTTAATATATATTTTTTATTTAAAATTATAATAATTTTATATTATTTATATATATTCGATCTGATCCGATTCAATCAATTTTTTTTATATATCTGATCTGATGCAATCCATATCTCTATTTGATCCAATTCGATATGGATATGAAATAAGTATCGATATAAAATTTTTATTTATAAAATAGATATGAATATAAATTAATTCGACTCATATCCGATTCATTCATGATGGGCTGATTTTTAGTCACAGCTTTTTAGCTATTCTAATAAAATAAAATCAACCCATGCCCTCTCCCACTCGCTCAAACTTGTTTATCAATCAATAATTCCATATTTTTCTAAAAGGTAAAACATAAAATAAAAGTAATAGGTAACGAAGGCCTATCTTTTCCTCCAAAACTAAAAGAAGTTACCCGCGGAAAGGCCACTATGCGCGAGCGCGGATCCGCTATCTTGCATGAATCACCAACCAGGCCAAGAGGACGTGTTCTCTAACGGGTCTGACTAGTGACTGCATGGTTGCAAAGTTCAGCAGCTTCAGCTCCATTTTGCTGTTTGACGTCGTAGAGCCGATTTACTTGCTATTAATTCCGAATTCCGAGAGGAAGGCCAGAGCCACGCCCGGAAAGCAAGGAAAGGCCGTTTTCGTGGTCGTTTTCCTTTCACTCGCTGGTTGCTTTCACACCAACCAAGTTCCCACGATGTTTAAGGACCATAGCTTTAAGGGACAAACCCATCAGGAACGTCTGATGGATGGGCCACAACAATTTCTATAACCCGCAAACACTTTCGCTACTGGGAAGCAGAAGGAAGTGGACTTCAGTCCATCCTGTCCCAGGGTGACAAAATCCAATTCACGTACAGATAGAAATTTTTTTTGGTGAAGGGCACGTGCAGATAGATTGGTGGTCCGCGTCTCAAGTTTTGGTACATGCCTGTTGCTCCCATCTAATCCGAAATTCAAATTCCGAAAGTGCGCTCAAGCCATGTTTTAAATGAGCTCAGGCCCTCCATGAGAAGGCATTAACACGCACTGCCCCAATCTGGCCAACGTGGATTTATACGCATATCCTAGAATATACTCGCGATCACAGATTTGGCATTGGATCTAACAAGGGTATCTCGGTATTTCTAAAAATAACATAGAAAATAAAGTTATTTGGGTGGTAAACAAAGCTGTAAAAAGTTTAGATTGGAGCTTAATGCCGAGTCTGTTTGACGAGGCACCACAATTGTTTAATAGAGTGTTTGGAGTCTTTTGAATTACACGCAAGTAACGTGTCAGAATTATTACCTTAATTTGAAACCAAAGCTGTCATAAAATCCATGCCCACATGCGACTTTTGCTTCGAGTTTTTTTTTTTTTTTTTTTTTTTTTTAAATGACATAGAAATCACCTGTTACTCTGAATAGAATCCAAAGCTAGATCTTACGATCCTTATCATGTGTCCTCTCGTCTGCGTCAAACAACTTTAGACTTCCTACCAAAAAAAAAAAAAAAAACCTTTACACTTCATCTTGTTTGTTCGAAATTGAACATTACACCTGCCAAAAAGACGCGCTCTCGTCGTGTTAACGCTGCTTGGCTGGCGACGCATGGCGTTCGTACAACCAAATGGTGTCGAAACTTTTTGTTACACCCACTCTCGACTAACTTCAAGCCCAGTTGGCACGAGCCAACGTTCTCGTTTTGAAAGAATTACCCTCGGGTTAACACGAGTACTTTTGTTACAACCAACTCGCGGTAAAATCCCTCGGGTTAGGGACCGTCTGATGAGTTGTAGTTGTTGTACCACCCTCGTCAGGTGTTACAGGGCCGTTTCCGTTAGCGGTCTCATCAGAACAAAGGCCACTGTTTACCGAGCCAGGTTCCCAGATCAAAATCCAATGGGAACATCTCGATCGACCATTGTTTAGTCCGCGGTCCGCTCAAGTCCAGCAGCAGCACACGGAATGCCAGATCGCCAGACTGTTCCCACCGGTCCACCCGTGCTCCCCCGCCGCTCCGAAATAAATATTCCACCCCAAAAGCCTCGTCCATCGTCATAATTGATATCCCTCCTGACAGCAATAATTTATATTTTTTTGTTGGACCCTGGCAACAAAAATTCATACCCCCACCTCTCTCCCCTTCAACTCAAAGCGCTCCTCTTCCGTTTGTCCCTCGAAACAAGTGATTCGCACACGTATATACCACCGAATCCCCCAAAGAACCCCAGCCTCTCCCTCTCCTTCGCCTTGTATCTTTCTTTTTCTCTACTTCAAATGTCGATGGAACAATCGCCGACTCTTCAGCCCGGGCCGTCTCCCAAGCCCACCAAGAGGTCCCTGATGAGCTCTCTAATGGAAGCCGACACCACCACTCTCCAGCGCTCCTCCTCCTTCAAAGAAGACTCCTATTTGGCCTCCAATCTCAAGCCCGCAGAGCAAAGATCGCTCCAAGAGCTCAAGAATCTCCTCTCCGCGTCTTCCTCGTCGAAGCCTCTCGCAATGTGGGGGGTTCCGATTCTGGGGCCGGCTGCCGACGAGAGGGCCGACGTGGTTCTGCTGAAATTTCTCCGGGCGAGGGATTTCAACGTGGTCCAGGCGCATGCGATGCTGGCTCGGTGCGTGGAGTGGAGGGAGGAGTTCGGGGCGGACGGCGTGGTCGACGAGGAGCTGGGATTCAAGGAGCTGGAGGGGGTGGTGGCCTACCTGCACGGCCCGGACCGGGCCGGCCACCCGGTCTGCTACAACGCCTACGGCGTCTTCAAAGACCGCGAGATGTACGACCGGGTGTTCGGCGACGGGGAGAAGATGAAAAAATTCCTCCGCTGGAGAGTCCAGGTTATGGAGCGCGGAGTCCGGCAGCTCCAGCTCCGGCCGGGCGGTATCAACTCCATCATACAGATCACGGATCTTAAAGACATGCCCAAGAGGGAGCTCCGGGTGGCCTCCAACCAGATCCTCTCCTTGTTCCAGGATAACTATCCCGAGCTGGTCGCCAGAAAGGTAGATCACTGTTGGATTCTTGGATGATTTTTTTTTTTTTTTGTTTTTTTTTTTTTTTTTTTTTTTTTTTTGCTTGGTCTTGGTTTGATTAATTTTTTAGATGTGCAGGTGTTTATAAATGTGCCGTGGTATTTTAGTATGCTGTATGCGATGATCAGTCCCTTTCTGACGGAAAGGACCAAGAGCAAGTTCGTCATCGCCAGAGAAGGGAATGTGGCCGAGACCCTTTACAAGTGATTTATTAACCAACGCCCTCTCTCTCTCTCTCTCTCCCCCTCTCCCCTGCTTCTCTCGTGTTTCATTTCTTACTAGCAACTGTTTGGTGTCCTTGGATGGGTTCTATTCTTTGCAACTGCTCCATTCTTAAATGCTGTTCTGATTCCTGAAATAGGTTCATTAGGCCGGAGTTTGTGCCGGTCCGGTATGGAGGGCTGAGCCGGCCCGGGGATCTGCAGAACGGTCCCCCCAAACCGGCATCTGAGTTCACCATCAAGGGTGGAGAGAAAGTAAATCTCGAAATCGATGGCATTGAGGTGTATATATATATATATATTTCCCCCCTCCCTCTCTCTCTTTTCATCCCAAAACTACTTTTTCTCGAAATATTTGAATCCTTCGGCTCTCACGTTTGAATTCCATACCAAGCGTGAGATAATGTGCCCTGTTCACATGGTAGGGCCCTGATGGCAGCTGTTGTGTTGTGTGACTCTGTCACGGGACACCTATTTCCTTAATTACTTCCACGTTGGTTGATATGAGGCCGTAATTTGGATCAGGCTGGAGCCACCATAGCGTGGGACATAGCGGTGGGGGGATGGGACTTGGACTACGGCGCCGAGTACGTGCCGAGCGAGGAGGGGAGCTACGCGATTCAGGTGGAGAAGACGAGGAGGATTCCGGCGACTGCCGAGAAGCCGATCCACAATGCCTTCACGTCGAAGGAGGCCGGGAAGTTGGTGCTGTCCGTAGACAATACCAGCTCCAGGAGGAGGAAGGTGGCGGCCTACAGATACTCTGTCCGCAAGCACTCTGTTTAGTTACAGAGTTTGGGACTTTGGAGTGATTTAGCTTCTTGTTTATTTAGCAACTAGGTTAGCAGTTTTCGTCTTTCTATGTTAATATATGGAAATGCAGCTTTCTCCCCTCTGTTAAACATAGCGAATGAGTTGAATATTTTGTGGATTACCCAAAAAAAAAAAAGGTACTTTGTTGTGAAGTACTCCTAGGTTGCGCTTCCAAGTTCCAATGGCTGAGGCCAAGGCAAGCGGATGTGCGCCTAATCATAGCTCGTGGGTTTTAATGCGTGGAAAGGGGTACTTGACGACAAAAAGAAAGCTGCCTTCAAAAAAAGAAGACGGCAAAAAGGAGAGCGTGGGGCTTGTGTTGGCGTGCTTTTTTGGCCAGCATGGGCAAGTTCGTTTCCAAAAGTCGAGATATAAAATCATCATTTCAATTATATTCAAAATGTAAATGAGATAGAATGTCTGTATAACGTGGATCTACATGCCACAAGGATCTCCAGGCACCTAATTATCCCAAGTTGAACATTCTCTATTAAGTATAAGATTATAAGATTAACCCACCAGATAATTTTTCTTCTTTGGTAAAGCATCTGATAAATAAGAATAACAGTTTCACAAAAGGGTTGCACTAGGTTTCCGGATGAAGGCTAGATTTGTGGGTAGGGAGAATAGAGCAACCTTGACATGATACCAGCCCTCATCTTCTTAGTTACCGTTCAACAAATATCAGCATGCACATTTATTATGTACACGGTTGAAGCATGAAGACCACAATTTTACCTACATTTCAGCATCTTATACGGTTAGCCTATCTCAATATTGAACCAAAATTCTATATACCTCCATTCGTTGCTCTAAATGACCTAACAAACGGGATTTATCCATTGGTCTAACCATTACTCGGGTAGTTGGCACGTGACGATTTTTGCTAGTAGTCTGTTTTGGATGTCGGATTTGTTGGAAAATTTTATTTAAATTTTTATTAATTATATGATTTTTATTTAATAGAATTAGATTGTGACATGGTTCAATGAGATTAAATTATAGACTGATTGTGATCATAAAATTAAAAGCCCAATGTACCTCATATTTTAAGCCTGGTTGGATGGTAAGTATGGACTATTAATTTTTATTGAGCCTGTAATGGGAGGGACCAGTAAACCATTAAAAATAGACTAAGTTCCTTCTCCAAAATCTAATTTTTTAGATGCTTGCCCCATTGATAGCCACCATTAGAGGAAGGTTTCTGGAGAAGAAGACCGAGCACTAAATACACATTTGTGTATTCCATAATAGTGCAAAATGATATTTCTTTAATCTTTAATCAATTATTTCGGTGTTCTAATAATCATGCATGTTGGTGCAGAATTTGGTTGATGTCAAATCAAGCTGGAGTTGAGGAAGAAGAGATCGTCGTCGGTGATCTGCAAAATAAAGTTTCATTCAGAGTCGATGGTAGTGGCTCTGACAGGATCCTCCGACGATCAAGTCAGTTCTTCTGGCCAATAGAAATGAAGTGCTCATGCATGAATTCAGCAGAGTTTTGAAAAAGAAAAGAGAGCTTAGAGAAAATATATCTGAGGATCCTTTTTTATAAACGGAGTTTATCGTAATCATCCGATAGTGGACCGCTCGGAGTCATGTAAAATTTATTACGGAGAGAGATATCCGTTGTTGTGATGTAGCCATTTGATAGTAGACCGCTTGGAGCCACGTGAAGTTTATTACGGAGAGTGGTGTTCGTTGTTGTGATGTGGCCATTCAATAGTGGGACGCTTGGGGCCACGTGGAGTTTGTTATGGAGAGTGGTGTCCGTTGCTATGAAGTGGCCATTCATTGAGATTTAATAGTCGAAGTTCGGAGGAAGCAAGTGTTGAATGGTGAAGAGCTTTGACATACATCAATTTTAGAGGAATTTAGACTCCTAAAGAAAATACGACTAAAGAAGATCATTCAGGAGGAATGCTAGCTGAACTTTGAAAGTTATCCACTAAAGAAATTCGACTGAAGGAGAAATTCGGAAGGAGTTCAGCTCCTAAAGAAATCTGATTGAAGGAGAAGTCCGAAGAAAGTTCGACTCTTCGAGGAACTTGATTGAAGGAGAAATCCGAAAGGAGTTTGGCTTCTAGAGGAGTCCGATCGAATGAGAAATTCATAAGAAGTTCGACTCCTGAAGGAACTTGACTGAAGGAGAACTTCGAAAGAAGTTCGGATCTTGGAGGAGTCCGACTGAAGGAGAAATTCGAAAGAAGTTCGGCTCTTAGAGGAATTGGACTGAAGGAGAAATCCATAAGGAGTTCGGCTCTTAGAGGAACTTAACTGAAGAAAAAATTCAAAAGAAGTTCGGCTCCTAGAGGAACTGAACTGAAGTAGAAATCCATAAGAAGTTCAGCTCCTAGAGGAACTTAACTGAAGAAGAAATTCGGAAGAAATTCAGCTGGGGTTCGACCATTGGAGGAGTTCGACTACTGAATAAGTTCGACTGCTAGAGAAGATCGGTTGGGGTTCGGCCGCTGGGGGAAAAATTCTCGATTGAAGCTCTTTTGTGATTACCAACTGCATTAGGCTAAGCATTAGACTGAACTTTGGCATGAGCGGAGTTTATCCCCAACAATAGTCCCCCCACTCCCGAGTTTGAAATTCAGAGGAAGGAAGTACAAAAAAGGCGACTGCCGAAGTCTTTTTCTGGGCTCTACATCCGTTGAGGTTGAAGCTTGGGAGGAGATCTTATCTCCAGCCAAGGTTGACATTGAAGTTGAAGCTCGAGAGAAATCTTATCTCCAGCCAAGGTTGAAGTTGAAGCTGAAGCTCGGGGGAGATCTTATCACCTGTTGACGTAAAAGCTCAGGAGAGATCTTATCTCCAGCTGAGGTTAAAGTTGGAGCTAAAGCTCGGGGGTGATCTTATCTCTAGCTGAGGTTGAAGAGATCTTATCTCCTGTTGATGTAGAGGCTCGGGGGAGATCTTATCTCCAACCGAGATTGAAGTTGAAGCTGAAGCTCGGAGGAGATCTTATCTCCAACCAAGGTTGAAGAGATCTTATCTCTTATTAGCATAGAGGCTCGAAGAAAATCTTATCTCCAACTGAGGTTGAAGTCGAAGTTGAAGCTGAAGCTCGGAGGAGATTTTATCTCCAGCCGAGGTTGAAGAGATCTTATCTCTTATTAACGTAGAGGCTTGGAATAGATCTTATCTCCAATCGATATTGAAGTTGAAGCTGAAGCTTGGAGAAGATTTTATCTTCAGTCGAGGTTGAAAGAGATTTTATCTCCGATTGGCGTAGACGTTGGAGCTCAGAAAAGATCTTATCTCCAGTCGAGGTTGAAGTCGAAGCTGAAGCTGAAGCTCGGAAAAGATCTTATCTCCGATTGGTGTAGACGTTGGAGCTTGAAAGAGATCTTATCTTCAGTCAAGATTGAAGAAGATCTTATCTTCTATTGACGTAGAGACTCGAAAAAGATCTTATCTTCAATCTAGATTGAAGTAGAAGCTGAAGCTGAAGCTCGGAAAGATCTTATCTTCAGTCGAGGTTGAAGAGATCTTATCTCTTATTGATGTAGAGGCTCAGGGGAGATCTTATCTTCTATTGGCGTAGACGTTGGAAGCTCGGAGGAGATCTTATCTCCAGTCGAGGTTGAAGTCAAAGCTGAAGCTAAAACTTGGGGGAGATCTTATCTTCGATTGGCGTAGATGTTAGAGCTCAGGAAAGATCTTATCTCCAGTCGAGGTTGAAGGAGATCTTATCTCCTGTTGACGTAGAGACTCGGGGGAGATCTTATCTCCAGCCAAGGTTGAAGTCGAAGCTGAAGCTGAAGCTCGAGGATGATCTTATCTCTAGTCGAGGTTGAAGGAATCTTATCTCTTATTGACGTAGAGGTCGAGGAAGATCTTATCTTCGATTGGCATAGATGTTAGAGCTCGGAGGAGATCTTATCTTCAGCTGAGGTTCAAGAAGATGTTATCTCCAATTGACGTAGATGCTGGAGCTTGGGAGAGATCTTATCTTCCGTCGTTGTTGGGCACCATGGGGTCATTGTCGGGCCTCTCCTCTCATTCCATCTAAAATGAATGAGGCCTACGACTTTGCTCATATTAGGACGAAGTTCTCCTCTTATTCCTAATGGACTTTGGAGGCACATAAGGGCCGTTGTCAGGGCCTCTCCCCCCATCTCGTCTAAAATAAACGAGGTCTTCGATTTTGCTCACATTAGAATGAGGTTCTCCTCCTTTTTCTAATGGACTATGGGGGCATATCAGGGCCATTGTCATGGCCTCTCCCTCCATCTCGTCTAAAATGATCGAGGTCTTTGACTTTGCTCACATTAGGATGAGGTTCTCCTCCTGTTTCTAACAGACTGTGGGGGCACATAAGGGTCGTTGTCAGGGCCTCTTTCCTCATCTCATCTAAAATGAACGAGGCCTTCGACTTTGCTCATGTTAGGATGAGATTCTCCTCCTATTCCTAATGGACTGTAGGAGCACATCAGGGCAGTTGTCAGGACCTCTCCTTTCATTTCATCTAAAATGAACGAGATCTTCGAATTTGCTCACGTTAGGATGAGGTTCTCCTCATATTTCTAATATGGCCATTATTGACTGCTTCTTCCTTATCATCATATAGTTTTTACACCAAGAGACAATAACATTGAAATGGAGGAGTTTCATTGACGAAAAATTATTGAAAGTACGTCCTTAGATTTTTTGAATTCTAAGATCGTAGAAGCGTCGTCCCTCCAAACTTCTTTAGATGATAAGTTTTGGACCGAATGACCTCCTCTACTTCATACGGGCCTTTTCAATTTGGGGCAAGCTTCTTCTGACTCTAAGGCTGAGAGATGGTGGCTCGTCGAAGCACTAAGTCTCCTACTTTGAACATTTTACCTTTAACTTTGGAGTTATAGTATCGAGCCATCCTTCGCCTGTAGGCCACCATCCAAACCTAGGCGTCCTCTCTTTTTTCTTCCAGCAAATCAAGATTGACTCTGAGGTCCTGTGAGTTACGCTGCACATTGAAGGCCAAGACCCACGCTGATGGGATCTTAAGCTCGATTGGGATAACTACATCCATTTCGAAAGTCAAAGCGAATAGTGTTTCCTCAGTCGGTAGTCTTTTAGTAGTTTGATACGCCCAGAGGATGTGATAGAGTTCGTCCACCTAGGCCCTCTTACTCTATCGAGTCTTGTCTTGATGCCTTGCAGCAGGATCCGGTTGGTCACTTTAGCTTTTCTTTTTATCGTGGGTGGAGGGAGTGTGATGGAATTCTTCGATTCGTCGGCTTATTTTTTGAAACTTTTGATCAAAGAGATCTCCACAATCGTTGATCTCCAAGATTTTTTGGTCGAGAGGGTGTGAAGCCTCCCCCTGGATCGAATCATGATCCGAGCAAGAGTCCTCCATCCTTTGCTTTCCCTTTTCGAAAATCAAAGGCCGAGTAGCCTTAGTCGACTATCCCCAGATCGGATCATGGAGCTCCAGAGAAGCCTGTTCTGGTTGAATCAGTGCCGGAGCTTACTGATGTATGACCTGCACCGCCTCTATGAGATCGCAAACCTGCTGAACCAGTAGGTTAAACTGCTCCGCATCCATCATGGCTGCAGTCGGAGCCTGAGTTACCGGGGCTAGAGCGGGAGCGAATAGGTCTAGACGAGATCTGGCTGTAGAGGTCGTTGATCGCTAGGTCGAAGCTTTTCTGGGAGGTATTTTTTCTCGAAAAAGAACTCTAAAGCGGAAAAAAAGAGATCGCTATCGAGCACTCCTTTTAGAACAAGAAAATCTCATGAATAGAGGGGCCTTCCTCTAGCGCTAATTCTGTTGGTGCAGAATTTGGTTGATGTCGGATCGAGGTAGAGTTAAGGAAGAAGAGGTCACCGTCGGTGATTTACAAAATAAAGTTCCATCCAAAGTTGATAGTGGTGGCTTCGGAAGGACTCTCCTACGATCAGGTTAGCTCTTCTGACCAACAGAAATGGAATGCTCAGGCAAAAATTCAGTAGAGTTTTAGAAAGAAGAAGAGAGCTTAGAGAAAACGTATCTGAGGATCCCTTTTTATAGATGAAGCTTATCGTAATCGTTTGATAGTGGGCCGCTCGAGGCCACGTGGAGTTTGTTACGGAGAGAGGTATCCATTGTTGTGATGTGGCCATTCAGTAATAGGCCACTTGGGGCCATATGGAGTTTGTTATGAAGAGTGGTGTCCATTATTATGATGTGGCCATTCGATAGTGGGCCGCTCGAGACCACGTGGAGTTTATTATGAAGAGTGGTGTCCGTTGCCATGAAGTATCCATTCGTTGAGATTTAATAGTTGAAGTTCGGAGGAAGCAGGTATTGGATGGTGAAGAGCTTTAACATACATCAATTCCAGAAGAGTTCGGACTTTTAAAGAAAATACGACTAGAGGAAATCATCCGAGAGGAATGCTAGCTGAACTCTGAAAGTAATCAACTGGAGGAATCCGACTGAAGGAGAAGTTCGGAAAGAGTTCGGCTTTTGAAAGAATCCGACTGAAGAAGAAGTTCGGCTCTTGGAGGAACTTGACTGAAGGAGAAATTCAGGAGTTTGGCTCCTGGAGGAACTTGACTGAAGGAGAAATTCGGAAGAAGTTCAGCTCCTGGAGGAGTCCGATCAAAGGAGAAATTCATAAGAAGTTTGACTCCTAGAGAAACTTAACTGAAGGAGAAATCCATAAGAAGTTCGGCTCCTAGAGAAACTTGATTGAAGGAAAAATTCAAAAGAAGTTTGGCTCTTAGAGTAATCCGACTGAAGAAGAAATTCAGAAAGAGTTTGGCTCTTGAAGAAACTGAACTAAACTGAAGAAAAAATCCGTAAGAAATTCAACTCCTAAAGGAATTTAACTGAAGAAAAAATTCGAAAGAAGTTCGGCTCCTGGAGGAGTCCGACTGAAGGAGAAATCCGTAAGAAGTTCGGCTCTTGGAGGAACTTAACTGAAGGAGAAATTCGGAAGAAATTTGGCTGGGATTCGGTAATTGGAGGAGTTCGGCTACTGAATAAGTTTGGCTGCTGGAGGAGATTGGCTGGAGTTCGACCGCTGGGGGAAGAATTTTCGATTGAAGTTCTTTCATGATTACTGACTGCATTAGACTGAGCATCAGACTGAACTTCGATAGGAGCGGGGTTTATCCCCAATAATGCACTTGATCCTATTAAAATTATTCAACCAATAGTTGAATAATTTTAATAGGATCAAGTGCATGATTATTAGAACATCAAAATAATTGATTAAAGATTAAAGAAATACCAGTTTGCGCCATTGTGGAATACACAAATGTGTATTTAGTGCTCGATCTTCTTCTCCAGAAATCTTCCTCTAATGATGGCTATTAATGGGGCAAGCATCTAAAAAATTAGGTTTTGGAGAAGGGACCTAGCCTATTTATAATGGTTTACTAGTCCCTCTCATTACATGCCCAATAAAAATCAATAGCCCACACTTACCATCCAACTAGGCTTAAAATAAGAGGTACATTAGGCTTTCAATTTTATGATCAAAACTAGCCCATAATTTGATCTCATTGGACCATGTCACAACTCGATTTTATTAAACATAAATCATATAATTAATGAATTCCCAAATAAAATTTTCCAACATTCTCCTACTTAGGCGACATTAATTATAGTTTTTTTTAAATAGTAATAAAATCAAATCCTAGGTAGACAAAAAATGGTTTTGATGTGGCCACATTTTAAAAATAAAAGGTCATGAGATAACACCTCATCAACAATCCAACCAATATGATCATTAATAATGAATCATGATAATCATTATGTCATTTTACTGTTACAAGACCAATCAATAATTACAATTACTAATAGTTATATTAAAATATATTATTAGCCTAGTAGTGTGGTAGGAATAGTACTCAATAAGTTATCTCAAAATATGTGCTATATCCATATCGGTCCTCATCATGATTTCTCTTTAACCTTACACTTTAGTAAAAGCGAGAGAAATTTCATGACTTTAAAAGAAGCCTGTATGTCTCCATAAAATAATAATAATAATGAGATCTCATAAAGTGAGACATACCCATACAACTGTCATTCTCAAGATAAATATTTATTCTTAAGATACTATGTTGTATTTTGTTTCATATGTGCATATAAATCATACAAGAATAAAATCCATCAATTGATAAAGCAATCAATCATAAATAAAATTTATTTATCAAGTCAACACATAAACTCAAAAGAAAACATTAAACTCCCACTAACCCAATAAATCAAAAAACTCTAAAATACTCATGTTCTCGACATGTTTCATGAAAACTATGGATCTAAGCTCTTTGGTTAGGAGATCAGCAAGCATTGACTCTGTACCAATGTAATCTACTAGAATGTCTCCCTTCTTTACTAAGTCCCTAACTATGAGATATTTGATTTCCATGTGCTTAGATCTATTACTGAAATTTAAAAAATAAAAAAAATTTATTTTTAGATTAGGGTGTTAACGAGTAAAATTTGAGCAAAGTTTGACTTCGGCTTGATTTGTTTTATAGTCAAGCCAAGCTCAAGACCTGCTCATTAAATTTTAAGCCAAACTTAGGCACGCTCACAAACTTCTCACTTAAAAGATTTGGTGGGAGCTTGAAATCCTTCAAAACTTTTACCTATATATGGTTTGAACTAATTTTTTTATTATAGCTTAATCTTATAATTAAAATAAGCATATCTCTAGCTCGACCCACTTGCTAAACAAGCGAGCCAAACGGAGTTGGACAGGAGCTTGCTGGGAACAGCTTGCTCTTCTTGCCAATCCGAACAAATACAATAATCATACACGGCAAGTGAAATACTGTGGTCGATTTTTCTTGGATTTTGAACATTTAGACTTTTCTAAAAGATGCTTGGTCATTGAAACAAGACCGTCCGATGGTTGTTGGACGATGGGTTCGCTTGTTGTGATCCCTACACGTGATGTTTGTGCGCCGGTGGTTGATGGCAGAAATGGATGGGCCCTATTCTTTCTTCGCAACTTCTCTCCTGAATTTCTGATGCTCTGTATATCTAATCAATTTTTACGTATGTCATCTGGTTAATTAACCAAACTCCCATGCAGTTGGTTTCAATAAAATAAATAATAATGGTAACCGATGATGTGCACTGGAACGCAACCAACAACTTAATTAATGATTATTTTTACACCTAATAATGTCTAAATGCCAGTCTTTTTGAAGTCATGCTATATTCCGGACATGCACACATGCATGGCTATCTGCCAATTCCAATCATACAAAAGGAACTGTGGCGGTAGCAAGCGAATAAGTATGCCAGTGGGTCACGCCTGCCCCCCTTGCCCCGCACCAATAGAATAGAATTCTATTTGTTGTTCAACCAGGAAAGTCCCTCATCTAACACGGTAAAACAATAAGATCAGTGTAATATTACGACTGTTAGAAGTCTGAGCTAGTGTAGCAAAAACTCATGCCATGATACTGCCGGTGATTCCCAAATATTATATTATAGAAATGATAAGATGAGATAGAATATAATAAAAGAGAAAAGGCTAGTTTCACAATCTTCTCAACTCGGAAGCCGAACTTGATGGTCCAGTAACTCCAGTTCCACCATCACATCTGTCCGTATACCGTACGTAGGACAGCCCGTGATGCAATGCTCCTGCAACGGACAAGATCTGATATGATGGAACACCGGCTCGACTTCGAGCAAGTTACGCTCCATCAAACTGCGGTAAACGATAGTTTTTTTAGAAAGGAAAGCGAAAATCGTCGAAGAGGCGACAGGGGAAAAAGTGGGTTGGCCACGGTGGTCGTCGGGCACGTCACGGGTGGTACACGTATAGCGTGTCGTCGATCGGTAGTGTCCGTTTTGCACCTGTCTCGTCGATGGCTGTGACAATGCAGCGGAATTTACGGTGACTTTTTATTAACTATTTTTTTGACTGTGAAACCCCTCCCAGGCGCCTGCTCAACCCAGCAAGGAAAAGGTTCGATCGAAGCAAAGGAAAGGAAATGGGCTTTGAGTGCTTGAAAAGGACTCGCTGATTGGACCCATCGTGGCCTCCTCTCCATATAAAACTTGGCCCTCTATTGAAGCTACATGGCATGGAAACGTCAGGTGAAAGGCTTGATGTAGTGCATAAAAGTTTAGAATTAAATGCAACGCTGCTCTGCTTCCATATTTTGTTAGAGATCTGGATGCTAGACCATGCAACAGTCGAGAGCCTGGTTGGGCTAGTTGGGGAAATAAAATCTAAAAATTACCATATTTTCGGCTTCAGACTGGTATCTAACGTGCGGGCGCCAGGTTGGGTTATTGGTAGAAACTCTCAGTTGGCAAATAATGCTTCATGACAGAAAAAAGGAATGGCGAAGACCCATAAGTTAGGTGGAGCACAGCAAACTCGAACATTATCGAACCAGATGGTGGAGCTATATGCCGGCTGTCTATCTATAGACATAGATCCGACATTTGTCTAGGAAAATGAAAATAAAGTTCTGCTAACAATAGTAACTTTTGGTGCAAAATTTATAAGATTTTGTTATTTTCTGCCAACAACATTCATGAGGTGTTTTTTTTAAAATGAATATGGGAGTAGACTTGGCCGGGCTTGGGCCTAGCATATATCAAATTTGATATAAGCTCGATTAAAAATGAATAGAGTTTAGGCCTATAGTCCAGCTCATGATTAGCTCTATAAGAGAGGCTGGAAGCCATCCTGCTTTTATTAATAACAAAGAATATATACAGAGTAAAAGGGGAAGAGCTACAGATCAAAAGAGGTTGCAGGTCCCACTCAAAAACTGCAGCACTGTGAGGTAGTTTTCAGAATTATGGTAGCAGTTATAGGCCTAAAGCTGAATTTTTAGAAAGCAAACTACTCTCAAAATCCGACAGGAGATTAATGACTTCACAGCCTACATACAAGAGAAAATGAGTGGATCACGGGTCTCTGAGTGATGCAGGAACTGTGTTTTAA
The DNA here is from genome assembly GCA_006176705.1 of Cocos nucifera. Classification (NCBI taxonomy): domain Eukaryota; kingdom Viridiplantae; phylum Streptophyta; class Magnoliopsida; order Arecales; family Arecaceae; genus Cocos; species Cocos nucifera. The sequence continues at coordinate 4,908,987 of QRFJ01000006.1, read as the reverse complement.
CATTGTGCCAAATTTTCCTATGTTCTAGCAATGAGCCTCCATTGCACAAGTTGGACTAAAGGGTTGAAGAGATGCAGTGCTTCAAAAGCCACGGAAGCCTAGCCACTTCCCTCTCTTTCCAATAGCTTCATGTGATAGCTCCAGTGGGCATTAGCACCACCGGCCCAGCCAGTTTTGGAAAATTCCGTCTTATCCAGTTCAAACGGAGCCCTGCAAAGGATTCATGAGATTGTAGCACCCCAAACTTGATGCAATTTGCTGTCCAGATTGAAGAGAGGAACAGACGATCTGAAACTAAGTGGTCCGCATTCTCAGTTGGGCTATGGCTCAACACACAGCCTCCTAAGTTCCTTCCGATTTTCCTCCCAATAACAAAACGGGTGTTAATGACTGCCAACCTTATCCCTGAGAATGCCACCCAACTTCAGAGTTTTAAGAATTGAGTACAGAAATGTGAACATTTTTCTCAATAGCCTGTAACAGAAAATAGAACTGTGGTTTGCCTCTTCCACCAACTATGGTCCGTTCTATGCAAAAAATAAGCAGCAGCACAGCTCCATGTTAATAGCTCAATCAGGGTCTGAAAGTCTAGCCAGAAACAAACGAATTTGCAGCAAGAATGAAGGTTGGCAAAGAAACGGATTTGCAGCAAGAGTGAAGGTTGGCAAAGAATAGATAAATCGTTGAAAAGATTTATAGCTTCCCCAGCCACCAAACATGAGGAGGATTTCTTGTTGAAAAAGTCTAGAGTTATGTTCTTTCCAATAAGACCGAGCAACTACTGCTGGGAGCATATATTAGAACCAGCTGCTGGTTTTAAGTTAAGAAGTTACGTTTGATCCAATCTGAACAAAAAAAATTGGAGGAGGATAGAAGGAGCAAGACACCGTACATAAAACATGCAAAAACACCAGCACAACTCTTACATATGTAGCCAACTCATTCTTTAAATCATATCAACAGAGACTGTGTTCTAGATGTATCCAGTAAGGTCAAACAGGATGGATAGAAATAAGCCTTTAACTCCAAGATTTTGTTAGATAATCATTCAAATTTTGTTACTGTATATATTTTAATGTTCAATAGTGAGGCCTATAAGCATCTATATCATAATGTTGAATAGTGAGGCCTATAAGCACAAGAAATGAACCTAGCATGAACCAAAAATAACTTGATACATTTCATTTTGCAGGATTACATGTCACTGGGAGCCAGTGGCAACGTATGACCCTAAGATAGTAGGTTAGGACTACTTAATGAAACTTATTAGGCTCGAGTAATTAAGAAGGAAAAAAGAAAAAAAAAAACAGAGCAAGTTAATGTTATTTGTGTATCTGAATATAACCTCTATTTATAATAGTGATATCCTTACTTTTACAATTTGAATTTGATTACTTTCTAGTTCTAATAGGACTCATATTCGAAAATAGATATAACTAATAGAAATAAAGTAGAAAAAGCTAAAATTCTATAGAAGATAGATATCAATTTTCATATTATATTTGCTTTTTGTTATGATTGTTCTCAAATTAGAAGATACATATCCAATCAAATTTTTTTCTGAAAAGAAAACTTTCAATTTGAGCAGCTTGTTTAGGATCCAAATGGTGAAATTTGGTTAAATTATCGGATGTGTTGCATCCTTTAAGAGAATGTGCCATATCATAGATTTTGAAAAATCATCCAACTTAGAAAAAGAAAAGATATTTCAATCAAATATTGTATGATTAAGCTATAGCTTCCAAAATTTAGCTCATAATTTAGCTTCTTGATACGGCAGATCTTGCTTATGATTAGAAGATATATCCGATCAAAACTTTTTCCAAAAAAAAAAAAAAAATCGGGTTTGATTAGCTTTTTTTAAGATCCAAATGATGAAGTTTAGTTAGATCACTAGATGTATTGCACCCTTTAAAAGAAGATACTATATCATAAATCTCAAAAAATTATCTAATGTTAAAAAAAGAAAAAGATATTTCAATCAGACGTTGTATGATCAAGTTATAGCTTTCAAAAGTTCAGCTCGTGACTTAGCTTCCTAATATAGCATATCTTGCTTATGAATCCTATACATTTTTTTTTGTAATGGTCAAAATGACCTATATTGAGTCTAATGATCTTCCTGCCATTATTAATTTGGTCATTGTTCTTAAAATATTGAGACAAATTCATGCGATATTTAGCGTTCTCCTATTCTTGTAATCTTTTCCTCATTCTACAAGAACGAGACTAAATTTGGCAAATTGACGATTACCTAGTTTTATGACAATAAAAGAAAAAGATCATGGCAAAATGTTCACTTTTACCACATGATTCAGCTCTTAATTTTCCTGCCGATGTTTAACTTCAGGAAGATCTAAGCCTGAATAATTAACAAAATGTTTTGGCAAAAGTCTATATAATAAGATCTTGAGTTTGACGCTTGAAAGTATTACCTTTTTCTTGGAGGAAATGCTCGAAAGTATTACCAAGACAGAGAATACATAGAATTGCACAGGATAAATTAAAAATTCACATTACGTTACTGAATTGGTGCGGATGATTGTTTTTTTTGGAAAGGGTGCGGATGATTGTCAAAACAGAGCAGCAGTCGTGCTCTAGTTCTAAGTTGCCTTTATAGTTCTGACCTGAATACTTTAATGTTCTAGTTGTAGTCCTTTTTTTGGACCTCAGTTGGTCTTTTCCTGAGAATGTCTTGACATCGAGAATTATAGGCATTCCTTCTTCGATTTTATCGAAATGACCAAGTTAGATGGTTTTGTTCCAATGTATTTACCTCAAGGTAACACACCAGATTTAAATACAAATGGAATTACAGTGCAGCATTAAGATAACAAATCACTCATATATTTTTAGAGAGAGGGGGGGAGATCTCATCCCCACTATAGTTATCTAGGTCTAGATTTTTTATCCAAGAAACGAACCCAAAATCTTTGGTTGCTACAGGGAGAGAGGTGACCATGAGGCCGGCCAACCTTGAGTTCATATCAAATTGCTCATATCTTTAGAATCAAAAGTGAGTTTTCCCTTGAGACGTGTAATCTTCCTTATCCCTAGTAAACATTGGAATAGCTTGTCTCCAAAAAAAATTTAAAAAAAAAAAAAAATCCAGCATGAAAGTAGAGAAAAGAAATGATAGAAGGATATATGGTAATGGAGATAACAACATCTTGGCATCGATGCATATTGCCAGCCACTTATTACTCACCAAGTTCCTGGCATTTAGTTCTCTCCAGCAGCTTCTCTTTTACAGCTTTGAAGGCCAACTCCAGCTTCTCCGGCTGATTCACAATAAAACAGAGGCTTAGATGGGTTTCATTAATTGAGTGGCCTTAGGACTGTTTTCACGTCAGAGATCATACTTCCTGTATTGCAAACTTGTTTCGTGCAAACAGTCCGCAGTACAGATCAAAGCCATCCATCATGGTGCTGTCTCCTTGAATGATCTCAGTCAGCCAAGCTGTGATTCGTCACTTCTACCTCTCATCCAAGAAGTGCAATGTATTCTTCTACGTTGCATGACGCTGTATTACAATGGGTTCCACTTCCTGTAAAAGACCGTCTACACAGGCATCAAAAAGAGGAACCAGTGGATCTAGACCATTACTACCGGTTGAAGAAGTGTTTGGAAACCTTTGGTGTCCATTGTTGTGGACTAAGTTCCCATTTCTGCCAAAATCCTGGGAATGAATGGGAGTGACAATAGAGAGACGTGTGGATGTTTAAACGGAAAAATGGGAAGAAAGGGTACCTGCCCGAGGTGTGAGTGATGATTGGCTCTTGGGTGCCGTCTTGTCATGGTCTTGGAATGATATTTCCACCGTTCTGCAGCCCTATGAAGTTGAAAACTTGAATGGAACACCAAACAATGCTTGGAATATGCCCAAATAGTGGCTTTCCAATGACCCTGAAGATGTCTGGTTTGGAAGATTAAAGTTAGAGAGCTACTTATTTTGATTCAATTATGACAGCTTAAGATGCTTTAAAGTAGCCTGATATATGTTAGATTATACTCTCTCGAGTCCTTTTATTGATTTATCAACAATGATGGTCTCATCTACTCCTATTGTAGAGTTATCTAGAAATCTGCCATTACAGAGAAGATAAGGATTTTTTTATGGCTCGCTTTTCAAAACAAGTTTCATACAAGAAAAATTCTTAATAAGAAAGGATGGCATATTAATTCTGGATGTACTCTTTATAGTGCTGGTTCGGAATCCATCTCACATCTTTTAATCAAATACTCTTTTGACCAGAATATTTGGATGATACTTATTGACGCAGAATTTGATCGTCACCGAAATCAGCTGAAGCGAAAGTGGACGAGATCGCCGTCGGAACCTGCAAAATAAATTTTCATCCGAAGTCGGTGGGAGTAGCTCCGGCAGGACCCTCCGACGATCAAGTCAGCTCTGGCCAACAGGAATGGAGTGCTCAAAAATGATTTCCGCAGAGCTTAGAGAAGAAAATGAGAGCTTAGAGCTTAGAGATCAGAGGTTGGAGTTAGCGTATCTGGAGAGTTCTTTTTATAGGCGGAGCTTGATGGTGACAGCTGTAGCCGCGTGCTGGCGGGCCGCTCGAGGTCCGACGGAGTCAGTCCCAGAAAAAGGCGCTGTCTGCAGCGGGTTGATGGTGACAGCCATCACCGCCTGGTAGCGGATCGCTGTCGCTTGCGGCGGACTGATGGTGATGGCTGCAGCTGTCTTGATACTGAGCCGCTCGAAGCCGAATGAAGGGTTGAAGGGCTTCGACGTGTACCTATTTTGGAGGAGTTCGGACTCCTGAAGAGGAAGCTCGGAAGGAGTTCGGCTTTTGTAGGTGTCTGACTGGAGGTGCGCGGCTAAGGCTCGATCACTGGAGAGTTCGGTAGGAGCTCAACCAGTCGAAGAGAATGTCTGGGAGGAGTCCGGCTCCTGAAGAAGTCCAGTTGAAAGATGTCTGAGATGAGTTCAGCTCCCGAAGAAGTCCGACCGAAGAGAAAGCTTGGAGGGAGTTCGGCTCTCGTAGGCGTTTGGCTGGAGGAGTGCGGCTAAGGCTCGATCGCTGCAGAGTTCGGTAGGAGCTCGACCGACCGAAGGGGATATCTGGAAGGAGTTCGGCTCCTGAAGAAGTCCGATCGAAGGATGTTTGGGATAAGTCCAACTCCCGAAGAAGTCCAATCGAAGAGAAAGATTGGAGGAAGTTTGGCTCTCGTAGGCATCTGGCTGGAGGAGTGTGGCTAAGGCTCGACCGCTGGGAGTTCGGAAGGAGCTCGATCGCTGAGAAATTCGATCGGAGGACGACCGCCGAGGAGTTCGCTGAGAAGTTCGATCGAGGGATGACTGCTGAGGAGTTCGGCTGTTGGGAGTCCGAAGAAGCTCGGTCGGCTGAAGGAACGGCCGCTTGAGGAGTTCGGTCGTTGGGAGTCCGAAGGAGCTCGACCGACTGAGCAGTTTGGTCGACGAAAAAGTTCGATTGAATGACTCGGCCTCTAAAGAATTCGAGTTGAAGAAGCTCGATTAAGATCCATTTACTGAAGCTCTTCCATGGCTACTGGTTGCATTAGGCTGAGCATCAAACTAGACTTCGACAGGAGTGGAGTTTGTCCCCAATAATAGTCCCCCCACTTTCGAGTTCGAAACTTGAAGGAAGGGAGTGCAGAAAAGACGATTGTCGAAGTCTTCTTCTAGGCTCCGTACTGGTTCAGGTTGATGCTCGGGGGAGATCTCTTCTCCAGCTAAAGTTGATGTTGAAGTTGAAGCCCGACGGAGATCCCATCTCCAACCGAGGTTGAGGTAGGCCTCGTCTCTTACGATCGAGGTCGGAGGTTGAGCTCATCGGAGGCGACATTGTCTCCTACAATCGAGGCTGACTCGGAGGAGATCTCCTCTCCTGCAGTCGAGTTTAATACGGGCGCTCGGGAGAGATCCCATCTCTGGCCGAGATTGACTTAGTCGATCGGAAGAGATCTCATCTCTGGCCGAGGTTGGCTTGGTCGATCGGAAAAGATCTTATCTCTGGCTGAGGTTGGCTCGGTCTCCTATGGCCGAGATTGATGCGGACGCTCGGAGGAGATCTTATCTCCTGCAGATGAGTTTGCCTCGGGGGAAATCTCATCTCCTGCTGTCGAGTTTGCCTCAGAGGAGATCTTATCTCCTGCAGCCGAGTTTGCCTCAGAGGAGATCTTATCTCCTACGGTCGAGGTTAACCACGATCGTTTGGGAGAGATCCCATCTCCAATCGAGGTCGACTTGGTCGCTCGGAAGAGATCTTATCTCTAGTCGAGGTTGACTTGGTTGCTCGGGAGAGATCTTATCTTTGATCGAGGTTGTCGCTCGGGAGAGATCTTATCTCTGGCTGAGATTATCACGGTCGCTCGGAGAGATCTTTATATCTGGCCAAGATTATCGTGGTCGCTCGGGAGCGATCTTATCTCTGGTCGAGATTGTCTCTCGGGAGAGATCTTATCTCTAGCCGAGGTTGCCGCTTATCTCTGACCGAGGTTGTTGCGGTCGCTTGGGAGAGATCTTATCTCTGGCCGAGGTTACCGCTCGGGAGAGATCTTATCTCTGGCCGATGTTGTCGCTCGAAAGAGATCTTATCTCTAGTCGAGGTTGACTCAGTTGCTCGGAAGAGATCTTATCTCTAGCCGAGGTTGTCCACAGTGGCTCGGGAGAGATCTAGTCGAGGTTGACTCGGTTGCTCGAGAGAGATCTTATCTCTAGCCGAGGTTGATGGAGATCCTGTTTCCTGTAGACTTCGGAGCTCGGACTTGGACTTTGCTCGTGTTAGGATGAGGTTCTCCTCCTGCTCCTAACGGACTGTGGGGGCACCTTCGGACCGTCGTCCGTGCCTCTCCCTTCATCTCATCGAGGCCTTCAGCTTTGCTCGCATTAGGATGAGGTTCTCCTCTTATTCCTAATGGGTTATGGGGGCACATTCGGACCGTCGTCCATCTTTCCCTATCTCGTCTAAGGTGAATGAGGTCTTCTACTTTGCTCGCATTAGGACGAGGTTCTCCTTCTATTCCTAACGGGCTGTGGGGGCACATACGGACTATCGTCCGTGCCTCTCCCCCATCTCGTCTAAGGTAAATAAGGCCTTCGACTTTGCTCGCGTTAGGACGAGGTTCCTCCTTCTATTCCTAACGGGCTGTGGGGGTACATTCGGACCGTCGTCCGTCTCCCTCCGTCTCGTCTAAGGTAAACGAGGCCTTCGACTTTGCTCGCATTAGGACGAGATTCCTGCTCCTTCTGTTTCTAACAGGCTGTGGGGCACATACAGACATCGTCCGTGCCTCTTCCCCATCTCGTCTAAGGTGAACGAGGCCCTTCGACTTTGCTCGCATTAGGACGAGGTTCCTCCTCCTGTTCCTAATGGACTGTGGGGGCACATTCGGACCATCGTCCGTCTTCCCCCATCTCATCTAAGGTGAACGAGGCCTTCGACTTTGCTCGCATTAGGACGAGGTTGTCCTCCCATTTCTAACGGGCCACTTTGGCTTATTTCTTTCCTGTCATCACATAGTTTGCACCCAGAAATAATGTTATTGAATGGGAAGAATTTTACCGAGGGAAAGTTACTGGCAGCACATCCCCGTTTCAGGGTCATGGGGGTATTGTTCCTCCGAGTTTCCTTGGGTAGCAAGGCCCGGGCCGGACGACCTCCTCTATCTCATGCTGGCCTTCTCAATTTGGAGCAGACTTTTCTTGGCTTTGATGCTAGAAGATGACGAATCGCCGATGTACCAAGCTCCTCCCTGGGGTAATGTTGATGATGCCGTGAGGCGGCCGATCTTGTCGTTTCTGGTTACGGCAGCACCCTTGACCGATCTTCTCCTGCTTTAGGCTGGCGTCAAAGGAATTTACCCAACCGCTCCTTTCTAATAAGCTCCTCAATTTCGTCTCGGAGTTGAATGTATTCCTCAGTGTCGTGGCCGTGATCGCAACGATAGAGGCATTACTTACTTTGATCGTGCATGCCTGGGGGAGGTCGTAATCCTTTTGGTCTTAGTAGCCGGTTCTTAACTTCCATGAGAATTTGAGTTTGAGGAGAGTTGCGGGGGACGCAGTCGCAGAACCTTTCGAAAGAAGGACTTCTTCACGCCCTTCTGTTGGGGCTTCCTTAGTGGCGAGCTCAAAAAGTTCAGGCCTTGCTTGTGCTAGGGAGATCATGGATGCGGCCGAACTTCATTCCGTCCCCTTGTAAAATCTGCGGAAAAACTTCATGCCCCTTTTGTCGGGGCTTCCTTGATGATGAACTCGAGGGAAAGTTCGGCCTCGCTTGCGTTAGAGAGGTTGTGGACGCGGTCGAACTTCGTTCTACCTCCTTGCGAAACCTTCTGCGGGAGAAGTTCATGCCGCTCTGTCGGAGCTTCCTCGATGATGAGCTCGAGGGGGAGTTCGGCCTCACTTGCACCGAACTTCATTCTGCTTTCCGCGAAACTTTTCACGGGAGAACTTCATGCTCCTTTGTCGGAGCTTTCTTGATGATGAGCTCGAGAAAAAGTTTGGCCTCGCTTGCACCGAACTTCATTCGCTTTCCCGCGAAATCTTCTGCGAGAGAACTTCCATGCCCCTTTGTCGGGGCTTCCTTGATGATGAGCTTCGAGGGGAGTTCGGCCTCGCTTGCACGGGGAGATCGTGGATGCGGTCAAACTTTGTTCTGCCTCCTTGCGAAACTTTCTGTAGGAGAAGTTCATGTCTCTCTGTCGGGGCTTCCTCGATGATGAGCTCGAGGGGGAGTTCGGCCTCGCTTGCACCGAACTTCATTCTTCTTTCCCACGAAATCCTTTGGGGGAGAACTTCTGCTCTTCGTTTCTCCTTCCTTAGGGCGATTGGTATGCCCGAATGCTCTTCCTTAAGTCCAATTTCTTGCATCCTCATGGCGGATTTGCTGGCAAAGTCTCCGTCAGAGGTTGTCGCACGATCAGCATCATCTCGGTGGGGACACGAATCCGACTAGCAGGTTGAACTGCTCCACATCTGCGGTAGCTTCATGTGGAACCTGAGCTGCCGAGGCTGAAATGGGAGCAGATGGACCTGGTGCGTAGGCCACCGATCACCGAGTCGAAGCTCTCCTAGGAGATATTTTCTCTTCGAAAAAGAACTCTAGTGAGGAAGAAGAGAGATCTCCGGAGAGGGAGGAGAGAAATCATCACCGAGCACTCCTTTAAGAACAAAGAAATCTCGGAGGTTCATGCCCTTGCTCCAGCGTCAATCTATTGGTGCAGAAACTGTTCGTCGCTGGGACCAGCTGGAGCGGAGGTGGACGAGATCACCGTCGGGACCTACAAAATAAAGTTCCATCTGGAGTCGATGGAGGTGGCTCCGATAGGACCCTCCGACGATCAAGTCAGCTCAGCTCTGGCCAACAGGAATGGAGTGCTCAGGAATGATTTTCGCAGAGCTTAGAGAAGAAGAGGAGAGCTTAGAGCTTAGAGATCAGAGGTTGGAGTTAGCATATCTGGAGGGTCCTTTTTATAGGTGGAGCTTGATGGTGACAGCTGTAACCACGTGTTGGCGAGCCGCTCGAGGTCCGATGGAGTCAGTCCTAGGGAAAGGCACCGTCTGTAGCAGATTGATGGTGACAACCATCATCGTCTGGTAGCGGATCGCTATCGCTTACGATAGACTGATGGTGATGGCTGCAGCTATCTTGATACTGAGCCGCTCGGGGCCGAATGAAGGGTTGAAGGGCTTCGACATGTATCCATTTTGGAGGAGTTCGGACTCCTGAAGAGGAAGCTTGAAAGGAGTTCGCCTTCCATAGGTGTCTGGCTGGAGGTGCGCGGCTAAGGCTCGATCGCTAGAAAGTTCGGTAGGAGCTCGACCGATCGAAGGAGGTGTCTGAGAGGAGTCCAGCTCCTGAAGAAGTTCGGCCGAAGGATGTCTGGGACGAGTCCAGCTTCCGAAGAAGTCCGACCGAAGAGGAAGCTTGGAGGAAGTTCGGCTCTCATAGGCATCTGGCTGGAGGAGTGCTGCTAAGGCTCGGTCACTAGAGAGTTCGGTAGAAGCTCGGCCGACCGAAGGGGGTGACTGAAAGGAGTCCGGCTCCTGAAGAAGTCCGACCGAAGGATGTCTGGGATGAGTCCAGCTTCCGAAGAAGTCCGACCAAAGAGGAAGCTTGGAGGGAGTTCGGCTCTCGTAGGCATTTGGCTGGAGGAGTGTGGCTAAGGCTTGACCGTTGGAAGTTCGGAAGGAGCTCGGCCGCTGAGAAGTCCGGTCGAGGGACGACTGCTGAGGAGTTCGACTGCTGGAAGTTCGAAGGAGCTCGGTCGGCTGAAGGGACGGCCACTTGAGGAGTTCGGCTGAGGGATGACCGCTGAGGAGTTCGACCGCTGGGAGTCCGAAGGAGCTCGGCCGGCTGAGCAGTTCGACCGGCTGTAGGGGTTTAGTTAAGACCCATCCGCTAAAGCTCTTCCGTAGCTACTGGTTGCATTAGACTGAGCATCGAACTAGACTTTGGTAGGAGCGGGGTTTATCCCCAACAATACTAAAGATTCAGCTTAATATTAGAGGATGGCTCGCCACATTACATGATCTTTGGACCAATTGGAGGCAAAGATGGATTGATGCTTCAATCAGGAGAGCAATTGATCAATTAATGATATTTTTATGTTGGAAAATTTGATATGAGAGAAATACACGTATCTTCTTAAGAAAGAAATGCTCAATCTATACGGTGCTTCAAAAAATTCTACAAAGATTTTATAGCTGGAGACATCTCCGTTCGGAGAAGATGTTGGGGGGCCATGCTAAATTATGGCAAAGTTTAAAATCATTGATTCATCCCACAGTGCAACTATAAGTTTTTTTTGTTGATTTTCTACTATATAAATTTATGTCAACTCTTATTATTAATATTTTACATCTGTAGTTTGTAAAGAAGATGGATATTGCTTTTTATGCTTTAAGATAATTTTTTTATTTTTTATTTTAATTTTTAAAAAATATTATTTCAGTGGTACGTAATCTTCAACATAGTCAATTTTTTTATAAATATTTTATTCTTTTTAATAAAGATGAATAGCTGATCTATTTCAGCCTTCTTTTGCACCTTAAAAAAAAAAAAAAAAAAAAAAAAAAAAAAAAAAAAAAGCATTCCATCCTCCTTTTCCACTCTCCGACCCAACCATGGTTGGCTAAGAACAGGAAACGCCAGCATACTTCCTGGAGGAGAACTCTCGGATATTCCTTCACGGATGGCACGTCCACAAATAGCAGAGGCATTCTGAGATGATTGATGGGGATCGAACGAATGCATCACCCAAGGATAGGATGGACGTGATTGTGCGCAGCAATATAGCTTGGCCACCTGCCTCAATCAACTCATCCACATCCTTGCACATCCATTAGTATTTTTTATCTTAAGATTCGTACTAAAGAAAAACTGAAAAGAATAGCATCTGCTTCTATTAGTGTTGGGATATCAGCACCGTATCACTGATTAAGATATTATAATAAAAAAAATAAAAATAATTAAATATATGGATCAATCTAAAGATTCATCTTCACAGAACATATAAAATTTTACTATAAAAAAAAAATATAAGAAAAAATTATCCATTCTCAACTCATGTATACAATCTTCTCAATAAAAAATTATTCTTACCAAATTTTTTTTTTGGAGATATCCTAAAATGACTGCAGTCTGCTGCCTAGCTATTTATCCGAAGCTTCTGCTCCTACTGTCTGCTAGCATTCTTTTCTGTGATCTCTATTATCTCAGGTTTCACCACAAGCTTCGCTACAGTCAAGCCACTTTTCCACACCACCTGCTGTTATCTCTCTGTGTTTTAGAGGTTCTGTCCATCCATAGAGCCTTTTAAAGGCTACGGACAGAGGCTTAATTTGAGTTTAGGATGAAGTCTTAACTCGATTCCAACTCAAAATAGCATCCTCCATCGTCAAATCAACTCCAGCAACGTCGGATCGAAGATAGGCCGTTAGATGGCACGTTGGTCCACCAAAGACTGCGTGAAATGCCTCGAAAATGTTGCTAGTCCATGTGCCATGCATGGACCACGTGACGAGTGCACAGGCTGCACGTATGGCCTACTTACACGCGCTCGCATGTGCAGAGCCCACGAGCATTGAGCCACGTGCAACTCGCCCATGCTACCGAGCCATGTGCCCACGTGGCTGGCCCGCGTCTAGTGCACGCTTGGGCCGGCCCCGTAGGCCTGTGTGCCTGGGCCATGTCTCCAATGGATCTGCACAGTCTATGGGTCTCACTCGATGATTGATTTTTTTCAATGGCTTTCTTGCGTGTTTTCTTCATCGTCTAAGTTTCGATTGAAGTGTTCTTAGGATTGTTGGATTTCGTTCGCCATCATGAACCTTACTGTGGACTTAATATGGAAGAATTTAAGGTGCTTTTTTTAATAATTAGTTAGGACTAAAAATATAAGTATGGAAGTGAGAATTTTGCCCGTATAAAATGATGCATGTATATCTATTAGACTTTTGGCTAAGATCAAGCGTAAAGAATACCTTTCTCGGCCTTTTGGCTAAGATCAAGTACCGTAGCATCTGTATCTATTAGGACCATAAAGTTTACGTGTAGAGAGCAAGTATGGAGTAGCCAAACTGGTTTCAGCCCAAGGTTCTCCACCGTAGGGCTTTCTCATATCAACTTTTACATTCCTGCGACATAGATATGCATGATCACAACCATAAGAAATTTTTGTTTGATGAAATTGGCTTTAAAGTTCCAGCAGAATTTGTACGTAGCTCCAAGAAGAAGTTTACCACGCTTTATTTCTATAACATCTTTTCTCATTAATTTCTAAAACAGTCTACTCTATTAATTTGAACTTCTTTTATGTCTGGTATTGTATGATCCGAATCCTCATCTACCACATTTCACATCCCTTTATTTTGTCGAATGGTAAAGCATAATTTGGTTTAGATATTATTAGGCTTTATGCTCATATGTTCAATAATATCTATTTTTATCATATTTTATGTATTCAAAAGCTACTAGGACCTAACTATCTTGAGACCTTACGTTAAAATATTTTCACCACTCCATGGATTTATATAAAAAGTATTTCAGCTACATGGGCCCTTTTGATATCATACTGATGAATAAAGACAAACCACCATAGCCTCTCCATATTTAGGCTCACATGGGTACCCTTGTTTCTCTCCCATATACTACCCTTTTAAGTTAAACCTAAACTTCCCTGGTGGAATTCATTTGTAAACCTAACTCAATCCTGTCAACATCTGGCCCACCAAAATGCCAAGTGCTCACTTTAAGGGCCTTACACTAATATGCAACAAGTAAATACCTTTATACAGCTAGATTTGATTCGATTCTAAATATCTATTCTCACAAAACTCCTCCCTTACCTCCACCCTCCAAATCCACTCAAATCCCACAGGCCACAGAGCCCCGGACCTTCATCCATCTCACATAAAGTGGATCCAATGAAGTCATTCCCTGGCCACAGCCTTCCCTTCTTCCACAAAGGACCTAGAAGCAAACAAAAGATACGGGAAACCTAGAGTGAGAGAAGAAAAGGGTGCAACTTATTTCGCTCAACCACTAACCACTACCTCTTGGCCCTTCGAATATTGTTGCCATAATTTATTGCACCCATTCTTTGTCTTCTTGTGGCTTGGCAGTCCCCGGGCCCAGGAATCTAACGACTGGAAGCGCGTCGGGTGGTGGGGCGGCCTCGTGCGGGCCGTCGGATAGAGTGGGGACAAGGAAATAAGACCGACAGATGGGAGACACCGCGATGGCCGGTGCCTGGAAGTGCCCGGGTGGCGTGAAGTTTCCCCCTTTTCCTCCTCCCGATCGTGTGCACGTGCGCGGACGGCCGTACAAACCCACCGTCCGACCTTTTAAATTACCACCCGTTGTCTTCGTTTCATTAATTAACCAAGTTTACTGTGTTATTTCTTGATTGTTGTCCAAACCAAGAAGAAAATGCATTCATATTTACCACGTTCTGGATTAAGTAGGTGAAAATTTTATTGGAGAGTAATGGGATGGATGGATGAAAGCATGCTTTCAGACCTTACCGACCAGAATTTGTGTGGATGGGTTGGATAAACAAAACAAAAGAGTTTAATGAATAAAGCAGATGAAGTCAGTGCATGAGCAACACGCTACACTCGACCATTAATTTGGACATCGTCGGTGTCGATGTTTAGGTTGGGATTCAAATTTGATTTGTTTGTTTGCATGTAAGCATGTAAATGTAAATGGATCGTCCAATTTGTGTTTGTTTTTTTCTGCTTCTTTTATATAATTTATTTAGAAGACATTTTTATGTACATCAACAATGTTAAGAAGACTAACCAAAATAATGCTGGTTTAATTACTATTAAAGGAAGATACAGTCGACCACCAAGCTGCTACAACTAAGTACAGTCATAATTGAGTGCAAATGGCACCTTATCTAACAAGAATTATTGTATTTTAAATTACCCCTAACATCTTGAGATCTTAAATTAGTGGGAAATTACTTTTTATTTATTTTGATGCAGCTTCTGCATTAGATGATATATAAATTTATAAGTTTTCATTTCTCTTTTTTCTCTTAGCATGGACAATAAGCATGTACATTCAATTTTTTTATTCAAATTGAACTAAAGTTTTAAAAAATCAAACTTCCAAACTTTCATTTTTGCAGAATAAAAAAATCAAACTAAAGTAGCCTAAAATCAAACAAACAAAATCAAAATAATTTTGGTTTGGTTTGATTCAGTAATTCGATTTTAAACTTCTCTATGTTAAGCTTTTAATTTTGATTTAAATTTATTAAATTTTTTAATATTTTTTTTTTAAATTATAGAATTATTCTTGAGCTTAGTATTATTATTTAAATTCAAATCAATAACAAACTATTTATAAAAAAAAAAAAAAAAAAAAAAGCTCAATTCAATAAAATTATCTTAGCTTTTTTATAATCTATCAATATAATATTTATCAATTCATTAATCATCTATTTTCATTTTTGATTAACCGAAGTTATCAAATTAAAAATCAAAGATTGAATCGATTAAAAATTTTTAGTTTGATTTTAAATCAAAATCAAAATTTTTGAAAGAAAAGTCGAACCAAATATTAAAGTAATGAACGATTTGATTTGATTTTTGATTAACTAAATTATTTGTAAATCTTTAATAAATAATATTTTTCTTGCTAAGATGACATCGTTCATTTAAATAAGTTATTAATTTGAATGGTATAGAGCTCAATCCAGAACAAGACAAACAATCCAAGATGAGTCAATATCTTCTCACTCAAGCAATCCCATGAACCGCACAACCTTTATAGAGGACGACATTTATTAAGGTGCATGCATGTAGGCACTTCTCATCTCCACAACAACGAGATCTATTTCATAATAATTATTTGAATGCAATAGGAAAAGAAGCCTGTTCCTGTTCCCCACTACTGTGCCAACTACTCGGGCCCTTTGGTTGCTCCTAGGTTCATCGTAGAACCTAGTATTAGGTTTCATAGGAACCCACTTTTCCCGAGTGTAAATAAAATTCGAGCTCCGGTTTCATGAAATCTAGGTTGTACAATGTTACCATCATCCGTTCTTATAAAAATGAATATATAGTTGAAATCAAGCTCGATCTGAGCTCCCCCTAAACCTATATAACACTGGCCTAGGCACAATAATTTCAGAACTAGTGGGTTGAGGCTGTATGATTAAAGCTACATACTAGCAAATAATTACTACACCACACCTAGTAAGACATAGCTAGCTCAATTAATATTCTGTAGCCTTTCATCTGTTGAAATAAAAGTATAAAACAGTTATGTACGCAGGCCAAAAGTGTAGCACTCCAGGATCTCTGGAATTTTTTTTTTGCACCATTCAGCTCCTTCCCACAACCAGTACTACTAAAGTTGCTCTTGGTGATTAAAGAGGACGGTCTCAACGCGCCTGGAAGCAGGGAGGGGATGCAGGATGAGATGTCTCCTATTTGTATCCATCTGATGGCAATGGGAGCACTGTCAAGGACTCCACCGTGTCTGAATGCTACCCACTGACATGGAAGGATCCCTGAAATCAGTAAAGGGTGTTGGAAAAGAACAGTTCATGGTGTGACTCCCAGGTCTCATAAGAGAACAAATAACAAATAGTTGTTTTTTTTTTTTTTTTTATGTCAAATTGAAGGCTCATTAATTACTGATGATATTTCCCTTTTTTGATAGTCATTAATAATGAAATTTAGGAAATCATTGCCTTTATTTGGGCAATCAAATATTGTTTCACAAATTTCATTTACAATGATTGCATCTCATCTCAGATACTTTACTATTTTTCTGATATTTTCATTAGCTGCAAGGTATATTAGTTTGAGACTCTTGGCATGGCCTCTACAAGAGATCTAATTTATACAATAGAATTGGCATTTTTTTTCATAACCAGTTGTTGACATGCAGAAAATTAAAGGAGGTAGGTCAAATAACAGCACATATTTCCTATAATCCAAGTAAGAAGTGAACAACTGGCTTCTTGAATTCTAGGTGCAATCCGTGGGATAAGTCTATAATGCTACAAATGTTGCACCGATTGAACCTCGCATGGAACATGTACATCTATTTAGAATTAAAATAACCAACAGCGACATTTATATTAATTCTTCCACTAAAATTAAAGATAATTTGGGTTGCTTCAGTCAACCTGATGGTAATTAAAATAAAACGATGAAAACAAAATCATATTCAGATATATCACCTGGCCGGGCCTTTGCTCCGCGGGTCTCTACTTGACCAATACCTGCAGCCACGGTTGAAGTAAATTTGGGACCAACCACCAATAATTACTCGAGATACCTCGAGAACAAAGAGATCAGGTCAAGGTATAGAATCGCCAAAACCTAGCGAACGTGGAGTGGTGCCTTTGTCCTTTATTTAGTACGTAGATAAGCTTGGGAAACACATTAGCCCACCTTTTAATAAGGATTAAAATAAAGTGCATGGAACTCCACCTAATCGAAGTAAGGGCTCGTTTGTCCTTTTGGAAACATGGCTTTCATGCTCAAGTTAATTGGCAACTCGAGCTCTTGTTCCTATATAAAACCATAGCCATCCCACATTTGAAAGAAAGGAACAGGAAGGAAGAGAAGAAACAAAGAAGAAGAGGGGAGGTGACCATGGGCAACAGCCTTAGGTGTTGCTTGGCCTGTGTGCTTCCGTGTGGTGCACTCGACGTCGTCCGAGTTGTCCATCTAAATGGCCAGGTCGAGGAGTATAGCCGTCAGGTCTTCGCAGGAGAGATCTTGGCAGCGAATCCTAATCATGTGCTGAGCAAGCCATGTTCTCAAGGTGTTGTTCGCCAGATTCTGATACTTTCTCCGGATTCTGAACTCAAACGAGGTGATATTTACTTCCTCATCCCAGCATCATCAGTTCCAGAAAAGAGAAAGAAGCATCAAAAGAAGAAGCGAGCTAAGAGCACTGTTGCAATTGAGAAGCCACCGGATGAGAACAATTATTTAGCTGAGATCCTCTCGGAGAAGAAGTCTGGCCACCGGCGACATAGGAGCGGTCGAGTCGGGGTGTGGCGGCCTCATCTTGAGAGCATCTATGAGGATCAATGAGGCAATTGAGCACGGAAAGTGATGACAATTCCGGGCCGGAATGTGGCCGGCGGTGAGGCCAAGGAGTGGTGCAGTTGCACGAGGGGTACCGTTTTTTCTATGGTTGGTCTTCTGTGGATGCTCGTGTAATATTTTTCTTTCCCCTGCCACGTTATGGAAATGAGTGGAAGTTGTGGAATTTTTGTATTTTATGTTGATCTTTCCTTTGGAAAGAGAGATCGATCTGCTCGAGGTGCAAGAAAGAGAGAGAAAAGATTTTAAAATGTGGAAACCGTTTGTAATCATATGGCGATGTACTTTAACCAATGCTAAATTGTACAAAATAAATTGGAAGTCGTGGTTCGTTTTTCCATGGTTGATGTATCATTTGCCATGGTCTGCAAAACAAGACTACTTGAACATCATTTCACCTACCAAGTAATAGGTTGAAGAGACCACAACATGCTGCTCCACCAAGCTCCCCATGGGCATGATTGATCCAATGTTGCAATAGTTCCTGTAACACTCATCAAATTATTTCCAACATCCCTCAGAAACGGGGGTATATGCTGCATGAGTAGCACCATTAAATGATGTCTCTCATTAATTTGTGGTTTTCTTTACTCATATTTTAGCGCTTATTGTAGCTAGCTATTTACCTATAAATTTAGGGGAAAAAGTAATGATTCATTGTTTGTGATCATTTTGCACCTAAAATTAGTGCAATTCATGCATAGGAGGAGCAAATAGCAACTATATATCTTGGTTGCATCTAAATCTCATCAACATATATACCACGTAATTGTCATGGTAAGCTTGGTTTTCTTTGACAAATGGTACATGATCATTTCAAGATGCAATTGGGCTAGTTGTAATTTTATCGGTCTCTATGTTTGTATGCTCATTAATTTTCTACTTGTTGTATAATTGCTATAAATATAGAACATTACCGCCTTGAAAATACAGAATAAATTTTTTTTGGTTTTATTTGATTGTTTGAGTACCATGAAATTTGTATTGCTTTAGAATCTTTATAATAAAAAATCAGCTAGCAGGATATTGAAGGCAAATGATCACGGTAAACTTCATGCTTCCACCTTGCAAACAGGGATGTATGCTTCTTTTCGAAGCTTTGGGAGGTGTTCCTTCGAGCATTGACGAGAATTAACCTTATACTATTTCATGATCTAATCGGTGGAATTCTAATATAATTTGCTTCGAGCGTATCTGAGCAAATCTCACCATGCGTAGAATACTTCCACCTCTTACCAACTTCGATAAAAATTAATCTTACAAGAACTTAAGCTTCTACATAAACCTTCTGTAAGGAGGAGTCAGATTGGGGATCCTACTAATATATGCCTCGTTGCAGTTTGGTTTAACAATCAATTTATTATATACCAAAATTTGTAGTATACTCACCAACTTGGGTAAAAATTATAAATTTCACATGAACCTTAAACCTCCATGGTGTGTCGGAGTGAGGCTCCTACCTCCTAGCATATGCCCATGGCTTCAGCTTGGTTAACAATAATCTATTTGCTCACACAAAATTTCTCACCAGGGAAAGAGATCAAATTCGGTTCTTGTGCCAGAAGTCTCCCTTGCGTGGAAGAAAGAGCTTATATCATAAAGGTATAAGATGGTTTGTTAGTTACAGCTAATATGGTCCTTTCTTTAATGGAAGGGATTGACCTATACTCTTGGATCAAGTTAACACACGGGAGAAGCCATAGGTAAGACACCTGCCAAAAGATGTGTATCACAATATTATTGTTGAACATGATTCCGCTATAAGAAAAGGGATTATTATATATAGGACAGCTAAGAAGCTATGGATATTGGCTAAGAAGCTACGAATATTTATAAAGTTGAGGAATAGAATAATAGTGTAGAATTTTGGATCTTCTTCAAGGGTATAATATTTCTCAATGATTGAGGCTAGTTACCCCGATATAATTATGGAAGGGTTCTGTTAAAAATAAGAGAATGCAACTAGGGTGCTCTATTGACACACGCATACGAGTATTTTACATGGGCGGATGCGTGATTTTTTATTTTGTGTATGAGCGGCTTAGATGCACCATCCTAAGATTACATCCTCAGACAAAAGAGGCGCATGTTATGACATAATCTGTTCTAGGTGGAGTACTAGATATGAGGGTAAGATTGAAAAATTAAAAAGTAGAGGCACGAATCACAAATTAATAGTAGCTTCAGTATTCTCTGTTTCAGTTTCTAATCTATCCATTTCAATAAATCATGATTAAATTCATCTAAAAATGATGGATAATTTTGGACCTAGACTGGATGAGATATCGAGTTATAGCTTAGAACACACCTACCATACCATACTTATTGGATGTGGTTTAATCTCAAGGAAAATGAAAACCAAGTTTCCACTTTGGACCTACCCAGCATGGCAGATTCCAAGATTTTATATCAAGCCTGGAGTAGAAATTTATTTATTTTAAAAGAGTGTGAAAAAATAATATTTGTATGTCCGTTTCATCTTCTTACTGAAATCTAGGAAGGCTTCACACCCTCATATTCCCCTAAAAGAATTATAAACTTGGTTTCAAGCATGCAAACAAGCAAAACCTTTCTGCATGCACATGGGCAAAACTTTTCTAACCAGACGCTCATCGGTAATTGTTAGTTAAGTTGGGCTATGAACAGTATTGCGTCCCATCACGTAGCCAGTCTAGTAATGGCTCAAATAGTTATTCCAGTTCTAAACTCAAAGTGACTCATTCAAGCTCCCACCCTTGGCCAGAAAGAAAGCATGAATTTGGAATAATTATCCCCATATGGGGTGATGACTGAAGACAGAATTAAAAGAACGAAGATAAAAATTTCCGATCTCAATGAAAGGACGGAACATGGAAAGACTTTGTTGTGTTTGCCGTGGATTCCGGGAACAAAGACAATGGTGGCTGTTTGTTTGGTACCCAGCGGCTAGCCACTTTGATTCTTAGAGATACAGGATTAGTTCAGATGTCGTGGCCTTCAACATCCAGAAATTATTGCCTACATATCATGCACCACATGGCTATACATGCACATAGGTGATAACGACCGCCGGTTTCAATGGACCTCATTCATCAAGCATGTACCTTGATGCATCATAACAGGAATCGATGGTTATGATTGGCTGCATGTGCAGCTGCACTAGTGTATGCATTGTAGATTATAATTTCTCTTTCAACATCACCGCACTCATAGCTAGCAAACTTATAATAAACTTATAGCATGTTATTTAAGCTATCTTGAGACTTGAATAAATATCTTATTAGCATAAATTAAGAGTCATAAATTAATAGTATCAATACAATTATACGTACATTAAATAGCATATTATCTAGACAAGCATAATGTGTCTAAGATTAAAGTATTGATGAAGAAGCTCCAACTTGTAACGAACTTCTCAAAAATTTTGTGCGGAGAAGTAGGGCCGCTTAGCTATTCAATTAATAGCTGGTTATCCAATATTTATATATTATTTAAATATTGTAATGAAACTGATATTGTAGCTATTCTTTGCAATATTTGTACCCTATATGAAAGTTTTAGTCTTTTTACCACCATACCGAACCCGATTTCCTCAATCTACCATTTCTATCTAATTGACCTAATAGATCTCGTACATCTTGTGACTTTCAATCCATAAATTTGTGTTTTTAGGAAGCAAAACTATGCTAGGTTTTTCTCTTTCTTAAATGAAACTGATCTAATCCTAACCAAGGTTGCTTGAACTAAGAGTGGCTGATGATCAAATTGATCATGTGCCGCAATCTCGGCATAAATGGGTGAAAGGCAAGAGTCACTAGCCATCTCCCTTCCAACAAAGCACCTCCGGTTATAGAGGCTGAACAACATCAAAAAAGATCTAATCTCTGGGCTTGGGTTAGATGCAATATTTATTTTTTTGTTACCTAAGAATTATGGTTTTATAATAAAAGAAATGCGTTCCTGAAAAAAAAAGAAAGAAAAAAGAGTATTTTTCTCCCGAAATAATATCAACAAGATTCATTCGAGTAGAACTAAAGGGATTTCATGAAGTATTCGAATGGAAAAGAGATTTTGGGATGCGGAAATCCATGGTTGTTGTGAAAGGACCATGCCTAAATGGTGTAATTTCTAAAGTTGAATTAGGCCAGATTTTATTGAACCGGACGAAGCGAGTTGATGTGGACAAAATTAACCCCCATCTTATCCACATTTTATGGGCGTCCTAATCAACAAGGCATTGGATATGGGCCTCTCTTTATGCCAAGCACGTGAATGGGGACACCATATCATGTGCTATGTTTTCCCCAGACAGCTGGTTGTGATCGGATGTATGTACGTGGATCCAGCCTTGGACGTGTGGCCGTATATTACCCTGCCGGGTGCAACTAATCAAGCTCGAGTAGTTAAAATCAAATAAAAAATAAAAAAATATTAAAAAAATATTTTCTATATCACGGACAATGTTGCTCTACGAACGAGACTGGAGCAAAAAAATAATCTTTTCTTTGATACCGTGATTCCATGTGAGAGTCAATGATTTTTATTTATGGAGCTATACCCGATGTAGAGAATATTTCCTAAATTCTTAATAACTCACGCTGATGCAGTATATCCTCGCTGCTCTACTTAATCGGCACTAGAGTGTATCAATTACGTATCATCGTCGAGGAAGACTCGTTATGGGCCTCTCTTTATGCCAAGTGCGTGAATGGGGACACCATATCATGTGCTATGTTTTCCCCAGACAGCTGGTTGTGATTGGAAGTATGTACGTGGATCCAGCCTTGGACGTGTGGCCGTATATTACCCTACGGATGCAATTAATCAAGCCCCAGTAGCTCAAATCAAGAAAAAAAAAATTTAGAAAAATATTTTCTACATCTGCTCCACGAACATCGTCCACAATGGCTTTTGCACGACACTGGAGCAAAATTTTTTTTTTTCTTTGGTATCGTGCTTTGATCCCGTGTGATTATAGGTGTAAAAAGTATTCTCCAAATTCTTAATAACTCACGCTGATGCAGTGTATCCTCGCTGCTCTACTTAATTGGCACTAAAGTGCATCAATTACGTATTATCCTCGAGGAAGACTCGTTAACGATTGTGAGATAGCATAAGTACTCATCCTAAGACAGTATTATTGGAGAATGGGGGAAAACTCTGCAGATTTTTGAAGTGATACATGTCCATAGAGAGGCTAAAATCGTGCTGATTGGATTAGAAATAGGCTGGGCCGCATCTCTATTTAAGCCCAGCACGAAATATATTTTCAGATTTTGAGCGGGGCCCAAGTCAAAACTAGCCCAAATTCAATCAGGCCGGCTTATATTATTTATTTGAGCTAAATATTGAACTGGCCCGATACTGCAAACAAAAAACCAAATGAGCTCTCCAAAAATACTCGGATGTAGCAAGTGGATTACTCGATCACTCGAAGCTGCTGCTTTCTCAACACGAATTGATTAACCAATCGATCAAAATCTTTCCCTTCCCGTTAACCTTTCTAACAACGTGTAAAGAAAAGACTAGTGATGGAATCTAACCATAAAGGATGGCTTCAAGGAAGAACGTTAAAAAAAAATAAAGGAAGAACGTTAAAAAAGTTCTTCCTTGTTCACCAACCCTTCTAATTCCATAATAACAAAAGATTAGAGAATAAATCACAAAAATATGGAGCATCAAAGAAGGGACGAATCAAACCCAATAACTATTTTGCACTGAATCAGATAAAAAGATTGGACCTTGGGGGTGAAGGGAGGGGAGAAATCATTGGCATAAGACGTACTGGTAGATGATGATAGCGGGCAGCGAAGGCCTTAAGCAAGAACTCGAGGCGATGCAGATCTCGATGAGGTCAACCGGTAGTGGAGGCAGAGACAATTTTAAAATAATTAAAATCCTAGGTCGGAAGATAGGAAGAGGGGTTTTTAATTGCTCTTTTATTTGGACAGATGAACAGATGAGAAGAGAAATTTTATCATTTTAAGCTCTTCATCCCCGAGTTCGTGAACTAGCTAATTGGTTTAGACTAACTCATTAATGGCTAAATCCATTTAGGATTAGGCTTGATCGAACTATTGATTAAACTTGGGCTTGGACTAGGCTAAAAGTATACTTGAGTCGGCTCGAAAGATAAATAAATCCTATAATTAAGCCCAAATTTGATTTAAATTGTTTTGTGCCAAGCCTGAAGTCCGACCCAAAATCAAATCATTTCGAGTCCAGTTCTAGTCCTAAGCACATTATAGCTAATCATATTGAATTTAATTTGTAGAGGATTGTGATAGATATTCCTTACACACGCGCATACACATCAGTGCCGAGTCTATCATTTATCATCTCGATGCCTATTTTGAGCCTCAAGTTCACGGTAGACAATTATCATCGGAAGGGTGCCAGTCATGTATAAGACAATTAAGGTCACAATTCTTTATGTGCATTCACTCGAGATTTTTTTTGCACATATTGTAGAAGAATATAAGATTACGTTTGATAGCCAGCAATCTATTCAAATTACTAATAATTTAAAAGAACCCTACAAGATTATCATGTTTGGTATACTTTTTAAGTTGGTAATCCAGATTGCCAAATAATTTAGATCACCTCTCATGAGGTAATCTAGATTAACAAAGAAAAGAATGACCATCTAGATTACCAAATATTTGGTAATCTAACAATAACATATTTGGACGAAAATATTCTTATAAAAAATATAATATAATATTATAATAATAATATAATAATAATATTTGATAATAATATAATATATTATAATAATATAAATATTATGTAATATAATATAATATTATATTATAATATATATATTACAAATATAAATATATATTAATATATAATATATAATATATAATTTATATTTATATTATAAATATAATCAACATAATATATATAACAATAATATTATTATAATATAATAAAATTATATAATATAATATTATGTTATATTATAATATTCCTATAACTTAATATTATATTATATAATATTATTATATATAATAATAATATATGATAATATATACTATAAATATAAATATATATTAGAATATAATATATTATATATAATATATATTATAATGTGTGGTATATAATATTTATATTTATATTATAAATATTATATTATATTATATTATAATAATATTATAATATAATAATATATTATAATATATATTATAAATATAAATATATATTAGAATATAATATATTATATATAATATGTATTATAATATTATATATATATTTATAAAGTATATTTATATTTTATGTATGGGATGTGATTTTTAATAAATTTGATTTAAGAATATTTTAAAAATTTGATGTTATATTATCTGATTGTCATACCAAACATGTGAATCAAGATTTTTAATAATTTTACTGTAATATTATTTGCATATACTAAATACAGTAATCAACATTACTAGCAATCTATTCAGATTTCAAGTAATTCAGATTACTAAGTAATCTAAATTATACACCAAATGTAATCTAAAAATTAAATTTTTGATAGATAATGATACGTTGTTATTGACTAGATCAACCAACCAATAATAGTATGTCACGTGTCATTGAATTATAGTATATTAAAGGCATTTAAAGCTCATTAAGAAACGTGGTTATAGCTCCTCGTACTTATGACATACGTTGTAGAATGATTATGACTTATCTCGCATGCCTGGACGATTGCAGGATGTCTATTCATCTCAGCTCCTCTGCCCTTTTCGAGCAACAGCTTCATGCCCTCACTCCTATAGATGCGGGCCTGAGAGACCTCTGTGTACCCTTATTTCTCTCTCCACTCCACTTTACATAGTTCTACTCTTAGATATTTACTGTTTCACCAAACCTCAACTTAATTTAGGCATCATTCTTCGATGTTTCTTCTTTCTATTCGTAGGTCAAATTTTCTACTTGGAGCCATCCTTTCTATTAAGCAAATCACAAGTAGACTAATCATTGTTCACCATTTTAACCAATTCATCCGACTTTGTCACGTGAGATTTTGGTGCTTTGTCATGTCAGATTTTTGCGGCAACGGATAGTATTAATATTTAATCTGACCATATACGGTTTTCTTCTATTGCATCGGTGCACTAATAATCATGGATATCAAGCATTTGGATGTTGCGAGCAACCACCAAAATTCACACAAAAAAAAAAGAAAGAAGCAAAACTAGAGGAAGAGGAAGATTTTATATTAGAAAGGAAAAACTCACAAGATATGCGAAGGCTGGGCATCTGTCTGTTGGGAGCATTGTCTGTGCCTCGATCGTTCTACCATATATATATCTTGAACTATTCAATAAAAAATCAACACATCATTCATTATTGAGAAGAATTTAGTATTATTTAAATTTAATTATAAATTTTTAATAGAAACAAATTTAAGATAGTTTTTACGGTTTTTCATAAAAAAAAATTATTATTTTTTTAGTGATATGTTGATTTTATAAGATGATCTAAGATGTACATGGTAGAATAGATCTAACCAATAATTTCTCCGATGTACCGGACTTCCACCTTCCCACTAAGCTCCTGTTGCGACCTCAGGCTGCACCGCCAACGTGGACACCTTGCACCCGAAGTCCGTCGAGGCCGATATATCCCCGATCACCACCCACAACTCCAGATGCTCGCTCCACATCTCCAGCCCGGCTGTCAGCGGCGACTCCTTCAATTGGCTTAACCTTTTTTCTTTTTTTCTTTTTTTTAGGGATGAGCAGTGATCAAGCTATCAGAGGAGTGATTTCATAACTTGAGGCAGATAAATAAATAAAGAGAGGAAAAACGAAAAAGAAAAAGAAAAAGGGTTGAAGAGGCCTTTGTTCCCAGACGAAATCCACGATCCCGCTTCCCAGATGCATGTTAGACTTCCATCCATGTGGGAACTAGAGCTAGCCCACCTCATTATTCATGTGAAGGTCCAACGTGAGAATATCATGTCTTTAACATATACCCTCTCTAACATACAATCCGCATATCGGACGCAGGCTGAACCGCGTTTTCTTTCTGAGACCTGTTCTTCAAATACTTGGGACCAAAGAACTCAAAGCATTGGCACCATCGGATGGTCGACGGGCAAGTGTCAGAACTCTAGATTCTTAAAATCAAATAGCTGAATGAGCTTAGTAAATGCTCGAGCTTCCTCATATATAGTAGAAGAAACATGAACTTGCCCTCCGCTGCAGCCTAATAGTTCACTGATTGATCTACCTGTGAGGGCCGGCAAATGGTCGGACCTAGTCCAAAGCAATGCAGTCGAACACTCCCTTAGGCCACACGCACACAAGACTTGGAACACCACAAAAAGGGGAATTCCATTCCCCAAAATAGACCTCTCAAACACATGGCCATGTAAAGACGACGCCATTACATCGCACGTGACCATGCCAACAGGCCATGTGCCAAGTTGCACGCTCGCATTCACTTCAAAGAGACGCCATGGGACGGCCGGCAAACAACTGAATCGGATTTATTTCATCAAGACTCAAATTACGCATCAACCAACCCGGCCTCTCATCTACAGCCTCCCACTTTACAGACATGTACCGTTCTGCCGTTTCTCACCAAAAAGAAAGCCCAGGAATTCATTAGAAAGGGTATGCTAGGTCCCAGCAGGATTTGCTACAGCATCGCATGAGAGGGAAACCGAGGGGCCAAGCAGCAGAGCGAGGAACCGCAGTAAATGGAATGTCGGTAGTGTAGACCGTGTAGGTATTCATGATGCCAGATGGGGATGATAACTTCTGCCACATGGTGAATGATATATTTCTGGTACCGTGTAAAAGAAAATTCGATCGATCTCAGAGTAGATGTTAGGAAGCAGTACTAAAAGTTTTTACGAACGGCAATTTACTCAGGAGACGGATCAACCCTTTCAGGTTCTTCAGAAGAATATTTATGTGCTTGGATCTACGGTTAGCTCGTGGAGCTATCAGCGTCTGAATGCTCTGCACGTTATGCCGCTGGTCATCTTGAGAGACTAGTCTTGAACAAATATGAAGTGTTTTTCTTAAGAGAAGGCTAAAATAGGTGTAGCTCTTTTAATCTTCAGGATTCATGCTTTTCCTATAGGAAATTCCTGAAACATCACTTCCAGAAGAGCTCACCGTGGAATTCATGCTTTACCTAAGTTTCCAACCTAACATCTGCATGGAATAAAGCATAGATATAATTACACGACCGTTGACACACAAAATAGGTACAACATAACCAATTATCATGCAAATCATAAAGTTCATTCAATCAACCGAAGAATTCAACCGTATTGGTTAATACCAAAATCATTAAATCACTGCTGTTGATGATAAAACAACCATCACTCCATCCACAGATCACACATTCCATCTCTCCATCTTAAAAGGCAGAGATCCTAAACTTCTTAACATGAATTTTTAAGTATTCTATTTTCCTCCAAAACCTGCCTGCGAAGAATCACCATCACCAAAATACCCCACTATCACAATCCTTCCATCTAGCTTTCCAAATTACACATCTCCTAACAGAACCGATTATGAAACCCAATAAGTGAAGTTTCTCTTCTTAAAATTTTTTGATCTTCATTATTTTCTAGCCAAACAACCCCAGAATTAGTTTCCTGTAGCTTGTTCAGAATAGAATTTCTCTAAAAGAGTTCTGCTGGTGTGTTTCTTTTAATTATTGATTTGATATTCCTAAATTTTAGGTTGGTTCTCATGCCAAGTGCTTTTACACTTGATAGAGTAATCTATTATTTTTATCATTTTAGTCTGCTTTCTAGCACAGTCGTCCATAATAAATTCTGGGGGAATTGTATTTGATTTCTTCAATAAAGTTTAGATGACAATGTCAACTTCATGCGCACTCAATCTACCCACTGAACTATAATATATTCAATCACATTTGCTTATTACAATTGCCAGCATCATGATTAAAACTCAATAATTTTACCAGGAATGTGAAACAAGAGCTCCATTGCATTTTATCACGCATGCCAAAAAAAGAGAGCATGGTCATAATTAGTCAATTAACTAAAACATTTTAAGACTCAATACCGCCTTTCTATTAAAGGAAACCTTCAATATTTCTCTTACAATCCTTCGCCCAAGACATGAACAAAAATGGCATCTACGGAACCATTATAACTGCATATCACCTTTACCCTGCAATGTTTAAAACTTCAGCGCCATGTGGGTGTAGACTAATCTTCATAGAAATATAACAGTCATCCCATATCACTATTGCTAGCTGGCACACAAGTCCAACAGTCATACACAGACCAGTTTTCTTATTTACCAATTTAATAACCACAATTGTTGAAAATTTTTGCTCAGACATTTTGTGCAAACAGGTAGAGAAGTTTTCAGACCACCGAGTGCTTTTGATGCCATACATACATATAAACGCAATTACCTTAATGATCCTTAAAAACAGGAAAAAAGAAAACCTGCTCCCTTACATTGCAGTTGTCCAACCAGTTAAGTTAATATATATACATATGTTGCAACATTTTAATTGCACCTCATGTTTCATCATAACCAGCTTTTTCATCTGTGAGAATATGGAGAATACGATCTTAATTCGTCTCTCAAATATCAAACGACTATATACAAGAAAAAATGCAGAGAATTCGATCACAAACTAACATAAATTGTTGTTTTTTCAAGAGGTTTAAGCTCTTAGATGAAACAACTTTGATAATCAAACACCTAGGACCTTGAGCTCAACATTCCCACAGTAAATTTCCAAATGGGGGCTCAAGAGATGTAATACAGGAGAAGCAAATTTTAGATTGTGCCAATGGACATATTGCACATGCCAATGTGTTGTAACCTTCCCAGAACCTCTAAAGAAGCAAAGAGTACCAGCAGCAATCTCCGCCCATGCAAAATTAGGAGAATATTAAAGCTACATCAGATGAACTTATGAGCATCACCGAATGTTGTAAATAAGAATTCCCTACACCTTACCGAGTGCAGACAAACACTCTATCGTACCCAAAAACTTATATGGTAGATTTAGATCTTAAAAAATTCCATGGGTACCTGCAGCCAATGCATGTCAACCGTGTAGTCACGGATATTTATCTCCCATATGTTCAATACGTTTTCCACAAAGTTAATATCAAAAACTGCCAAAGCAGCCACAAATGTTATTTGTCAGAATTCCATGGGTACCTGCAGCCAGTGCATGTCAACCATGTAGTCACAGATAATCATCTCCCATATGTTCAATTTGTTTTCCACAAAATTAAGAGCAAGAACTGCCAAAGCAGCCACAAATGTTATTTATCAGAATTCATCCACAGAATAGCAAACAAATCCAATATGATGAATTCAGTCTAAAATATCCCAAGATTGTTGATACATGTCAACCGATGCATGAGGTTTTCATCTTCTCAGTAATAACTATTTCAAAATATTGACAAATTGGGTACTTTCATTGCTTCTATCTATTTTTCAGTGCAATTGATACAGTAACAAATATCCAACAAACTGTCACAAGCTTAAGGACTACAAAGAAAAATAAGATCAGTGTACAAGAAGAATGATACAACATATTACCAAAGTAAGATGTACATGATGATGACTAAGATATCACAATTGATATAAAACTGCCACAAATGGCAATTCTCTATTTTACTATAAACATTCACAAGAACATACACGCAAGCAGCAACAATATCTTAAATAAATAAAAATAAAGATAAAACACAGATGGCTGAACTGCACCAGTAAAGACCATTAAAAGACGAACGAGCATTCAGAACAATAACATTGGAAAGAATTGGGTTCTTCGTTTGCTCAGTGGAAGCTACACAATTCTCAACCAATGAGGAAGCATTAAAAAGAAAAGAAAAAAAAAAAAAAAGAAACGAAAAAGAAAGCAATTCATATGAATAACTAACAAAAAATGATACAGAAGCCGCAAGTGTAATATGACTGTGCGAGTGTTTGTAATCGGTTACCGCTCACCACCACTGATGAACAAGAAGGCCACTCTTCCTGAGCGAAGTGAACAGCTTCAAACACTCCCCGTAGGTGTTCCTGTACTTCGGCGTCCTCTCCCCTGGGCAGCACCTCTGCCACCGGTTATAGTGGCACTCCAGAAACAGTTCATCTATCAAACAGATGGCCCCAGTCTCGAACAGCCTCGGCACCAGATCGAACTCTGTCCCCTCCACGTCCATCTTCATCACCACAAAATCCCTCTCCGACACCGAACTCTTCAACCACTCAGCAAAATCAAATCCATGAATTGTATGCACCTCCCCGGACGACACACCTTCGGAGGGCCCATGGACCGGCCTAATCCGACCCATCCCACGGCCAACTTTCTCTTTCTCTGCATCATGCTGCTCCGGGTCATGATTGATCTCGAACGTCAGGGTCTCGTTACGCACCCAAGCAGCGAAAGGCAGCAACATGACATTCTTCTTGGCCGCATACTCGTCATGGAACGCCTGGTCGGCCTCGATGGCATAGATATCGAAAGTGTGGTTCTGCTTGGGGTACTGCTTCCTGAACCAGCTCCCGATGCTTGAGCCGTAGCTCCGAGCACCGACGTCGACGTACACGTACCTCGGCTTGAAGCTTATATCCGCCATGGATGGAAGGTATTTGATGTTCTTTATGTTCCTCTTCAGGGCGATCCATGGCTTCAATGGCTCCTCTTTGATCAGAGGCTCCGCGGATTTTAGAATTTGGAGTTTGTGCTCAGGGATGGAGCATTTGTTCACAGAATTGCCACCGAAGGAAGGATTGGAATTCTTTCTATTAAGGGAGAGAATCTCGCCGCCCAATTTCTTCTGGAATACGATCTCGCGAAGAGCTGAGGGCGAATCTGGGCCGTCGATCTCGCGGGAGCGGAGCTTCTGGCAGGAGGGGAAGAGATCGACGAGGGAGTGAAGGCTGTACGCGTCGCCCGCGGAGGCGGTGAGAACGGCCAGACGCCCTTCGGGTTTCAGCTTCCGCTCCATTTCAGCGGCGAGATCCGCCGGCCGCTTGGACCGGTCGAGGCTCCGGCCGGCGAAGACGAAGTCGAAGGTGCCATTGCGGAACGGCAGGTGGAGGAGGTCGCCGCCAGAGACGACCAGCGGCGCGGCCTTCTTCTTGGCAACGCCTACGGCGTCAGGGACGCCGATCTCCTTGAGGGCGAGGACCTCATGGCCAGTGGGGGTGTCGACGCAGAGGGACCTGGCCGTCGGGGAGAGGAAGCCCTCCGCAAGGAGGTCCTGGAAGAGGGTGGAGTAGTAGTCCACGGCCTTGCGCCACTCCCGGGTGGTCCAGAGTGCGGGGGTGGCGGCGGTGGAGCCGTCGGCGACGCGGACGAAGGCGGCAGAGCCGGCAGCGCCGGCGCCGGCGATGCTGAGGCCGTCGCCGGGGAAGGAGAGGATGCAGAAGTCGCCGGAGTTGCAGGCCCCATCGTACACGGTGACGACGTAAACGAAGCGGAGGAGGAGGACAAAGACGCCGAAAAGCAGCATGCGCACCACGATGTTCTTCACGGAGGTCGATTTCGCCGCCGGCTCCATGGCCGGAAAAGAATAGCAAAGAATCAGTATTAAAAAATAAAAGAATCCAAACCCTAAACCTAGTCCTAACCGGAAACCTAACGGAGGGTGCTCGGAGAGGCTTTAACGGGAGCAGAAGCGGGCGGAGGTGTGGTTAGCGCCGACGAGAGAGCGGGGGGAGGGCGAGGAGCGGATAAAGAAGGGTTTGATGGAGATCATATGGGAAGCCATGGGGTAGCCCGTTGGGAAATCTAGCCGCTGCTTTCTCTCATGAAACGTCGCCGGCTCTGGCACTCGCTTCCGCCCCCTCCCAATCCCTTCCGCGGACGGTTTCTTTATCCCAGCGGATTCTATAGCGTATCACGGCGGACGACCGGGGCCTCCGGATTTATATAGGTCCCAACGCGAAACCGCGTCAGTTATCGCCACTGCATTTCGCGTGAATATCCAGAATGCCATTACTTGGGGGGTGGGGGGCGTGGATTCCCAGAATTAATTCGGGTCCGCCGGTTTGGGCTCTGTTCTTATTCTCAGAGAGTCGGAGTGGCTGCTCAAAAGGTATTAAATAATAAATAATTAGTGCCGTCGCTTGTAGGTAATCTCAGGTCCACTACTCGCGCGTGATGTATACCATCCATCACGTGATCCTCTTTAGATGGATGGACCGGATGGTGTTTTCTTTATCACAGGATCTCGTGACCTTGATTCGCGAGGGTTGTAACGGTCACTCGGGAAAATGCAGCCCAAACGCAAAAGCTGGGGGGAGAAGGAAAGAACAGGAGAAGCAATCCGATGGAATGGCAATTGCGGTAATTAAACACAAGTGAAGGGTTACTATATTTCTAGTTAATCTACCTGCATTATCAGCGTGGCCGTCCCGAGAGGAAAGCAGCATCGCTGGCACCGACCCATATCTCCGAAGCAGCAGAGAAATGTGGAGGTACGTGGCAACGATGGGAACCACCACAACCCGGCTTCTGATTGGATCCTATTGGTAGCGTCTTGCAACGCGATGCAGCAGGCGTTGCAAAAGTTCTGGGAAGGCAAGAAGGTTCCCCATTCGCTTTCTAAATCAGGGGTCAAAGTTGGACCCAGGGCATCCCACGCCACTGGGACCCGAGCGCTGGAAATGGAAACCGATAGCGCGGGTTATTGCGGAAAGGCCGCTGTTTTTAACGACGCGTGGGCCACATCCTATCGAGAGGTTGGGTTTATCCAAGCGTTCCCTCTCCCCTCGAAAAATAATTAGGTGGACTCGTTCACCCGTTCCTGGCACGCTGATTTCCGTTTCCTTCTAATTTCGTGTTGTCATACGCAATTCTCCATTAATTTGGCCACAAAGTAGTGGAAGTTTCCCATGGCATAAAACAGGTCTAAACTCGTGAGTAGATGCTAGATTTTTGCTATCATGATAGATACGTTGATGCTGGCAGCATGGCTTTGAGGGCATTAAGCCTGTCGTTCTCCTAATTTTATCCAAAACAATTATTTTGTTCACTGGATGTTGACATGTTGGCATCTGCTTGGTGGGTGAGAGAAAGGACAGAATGATACGTAGGACACCCAATCTGGCTAAATATTTCCTTTGTTTTTGTATACGTTGATAACTGTATCCATGTTTTGAATGATTCCTTCGTTAAACCAAGTGAGAAGGGAGAGATCGCTCAGGAGAAACGTATTCATCCAAAACGCACATACTCAGGAGAACTGTTCTTAGGGTGCGATGGATGAACGTTACAAAGATTACATTTTACAATTTTCCTTTCATCGTAGCAAGTAACCTGAAAAAACGAGTATTTGATATGGTCAATTAATCTAAAGATTCGTGCTATGTGCTGCCTTTGTAAGTAGCACATGCTTTGTGACGAGGCCAGTATTCAGTCTCCCGTAGGTAAATAGATGTTGTGCTTATTGTTTTGTGTAGAAAGAGATATTTTATTAAGATATTCTAGAGAAAACACGTCCAGATGGATGCATTCAAATAGAAATTTTGAAGCATGTTGGAAGTTGGTTCAATGATATAACATGTACAAATACATTGTAATAACATGCATCATTAGCAAGGTTTGCCAACTTGTCAAAAGAAAGCTTTCAAGAATTCCGATTTTAGACGGTAGTTCTAAACATAAAGGGTTTGAGAAGAAGCCCATGAAAATCCGTGAGATCTTGAGAAATGCTGACGCTATTTTTGACCTGTACAAACCCCCTTTTTTAGAGTAGACTGATTAAAAGTAGCATCATCGTCTGATGACTCAATTTCGGTCGTTAGCTTGATTCTATAACAATAGCACTTCACAACAACTTATCATTTGGAAGTCTCGGCAATATCGCACTTATATCTTTTGTTAGTTTTCCATTGGAGCTAGTAAATTTTAAAATAAACATTTCGAAATACATCAAGACAAGCAAAAGTTGTACGAATTTGAGTGCTTAATTTTGCATGGGGGTTAGCTTGTTAGATGCTCGCGACACATACCTAAATTAAATTGGACGAAGAAATGCGCCGTTGCTATCAGTCTCTCTCTACTTGGCCAAGTAATCGATATGTGCTTGTGTGGTCCACACGCTTGATGTTCTCTCGAGAACGTGGTATGCGCATCCACGGGCGGGACATGGATCAGGGGGTATAGATCCTGCCGTATAGAAAAGGCCATTCAATCGGCGTATGGAACAGCTGTAGCCCGTATAATTTCCGTCCATCTATGAATTTTGCACCGTGCCTCACTTGCCCGTATAATTGGCGAACGTATCTGTCAACTTTGTGATGGCCTTGTACGAGACTGGGACCTCTGTAACAAATACAAACGAAACGAAGCATGTGAAGAGTGACAAGGGCAGAATACCCAGCTGTTTGACGACCTTGGCCGGGGTTGCCACCTTGTTTGACATTTTCCATGAATGAGAAATGGGATTAGGAAATTGAAATTGGGAACCCCTAAAACTGCACCCGTGAGCTGACCACTGTCCTCTGGCCCAGGCCCAGTAAAGCCATCTCATTTTGTTGGTCCACTCAAAACTCATCTAATCATCAATTAAAGTGCTTTACAGGTTGGACAAAGTCGGGTCAATCTACCGTACATTGGATATTAATTTAGTTGGAAAGAGAGAAGATTTTTTTTTTTTTTTGTAAAATTTATTTATTTAAATCTTTAAAAAAAAATAAATAAAATTAAATAAAATTTAAGTTTTTATTATAAAAATTAGGTATATAGTATTTATTTATAATAATAAGATCCATCTTTTTATAATTTAGAATAAATTTTTTTAATATTTTAAAAGAGTTTGATTTGGATTAGGCTGATTTTCTTAGTTTAAATAGGACTATAGAAGAAAATTCATCATTGAATAATTTGGATTAGGCTGATCTTCTTAGTTTAAATAGAACTAATTTTTATTAAAAAAATAAATATATAAAAATTATAAAAAATATTAAAATTTTATAAGAGATAAATTTCAACTTCTACATCAAATTTTCTTTCTATCGCTTCATCTAATTCTTTATATATTGAAAGATAATATTCAATCAAAATCTTTTTCGAAATTTTTTTTTTGATTCGATCAACCTATTTCAAAGCCCAAATGATGAAATTCTATCTTGATTTAGTCCCTTTGAGATTGGTCTTATTGGGGATAAATCGCGCTCCTACCGAAGTTAAGTTCGATGCCCGGTCTGATGCGGCCAATAGCCACGGAAGAACTTCGGGGGATGGATCTTGGTCGAACTATTACAGTCGGTCGAACTGATAAGCGGCCGGCTCCTTCGGACTTCCAACGGTCGAACTTTCAATGGCGAACTTCTATGAAAGCCAAACTTCTTACGGACTATTGATGAATTTCTGCAGGCGATCCCACTACTAAACGGTTACACGATAATAACGATCAGCATTTATCAAGTCAATAACGATCATCATTTAAAGTCAATAACGATCAGCATTGATCAGGACAGTTACGACAATCATTAATCAAGACAGTTACGACAAGCTCCCTCTATAAAAAGGATCCTCCAGATACGCTTATGCCAGGTTCTGAAAACCCTTCTCTTCTCCTCAAAACTCTATTGAACTCCACACTGAGCACTCCATTTCTATTGACTGAAGCTGACTTGATCGTCGGAGGGTCCTGTCGGAGCCACCCCCCACCAGCTCCGGACGGAACTTTATTTTGCAGATCTCCGGCGGCGACCTCATCAGCCTCCACTCCAACGGATTCCAGCGACGATCAGATTCTGCGTCAACAGATTGGCGCTAGAAGGAGAGCCTCGAACCTCCGAGGTTCCCTTATTCTTAAAGGAGTGCTCGGTGATGATTTCTCTCTCTCCGAAGATCCCTCTTCTTCCTCACTAGAGTTCTCTCCCGAAGAGAAAATGCCTCGAGAGCTTCGACTCGGCGATCGACAGCTTGCACGTCAGATCCGCCTGTTCCTGTCTCAGCCTCGGTAGTCCAGTTTCCACACGAAGCCATCGCAGACGTGGAGCAGTTTAACCTGATGGTCGGATCCGTGGCCCCATCGAATTGATGCTGATCGTGCGACAACCTCCGACGGAGACTTTGCCAGCAAATCCGCCATGAGGACGCGAGGAACCGACCTTAAGAAAAAGCATTTGGGCATACCAATCGCCCTTAGGAAGAAGAAATGGAGAGCAGAAGTTCTTCCGTAGAAGATTTCACAAGGAGGTCGGAACGAAGTTCGACGGAAGCGAAGCCGAACTCCCCCTCGAAGCTCATCATTGGAATGAAGTTCGGCGGAAGCGAAGCCGAACTCCCCCTCGAAGCTCATCGCTCAAGTCAGGCCGAACTTTTCCTATCTCGAGTATGTCATCAACGAAACCTCCTACAAAGAATTCATAGGAGGCGGAGTGAAGTTCGACAGCTAAAGCAAAGCCGAGCCCCACCTCGAGCTCGTCGTCAAGAAAGTTTGGGAAAAGAAGAAAGAAGTTCCCGCACAGAAGATTTTGCAAGAAGGCGAAATGAAGTTCGGCCACATCCACGACCTCGAAATTCATCATCGAGGAAGCTCCGACAAAAGGGCATGAAGTCCTCCCACGAAAGCTTTCGCGGAAAAACAGAATGAAGTTCGGCAGCTCAAGGAAAGCCGAGCTCCCCCTTGAGCTCGTTATCAAGGAAGTTCGGACAAAAGAAGCAGAAAGTTCGGCGCAAGCGAGGGCGGAACGAAATTCTCCCACCGAATGAAGTTCGGTGCAAGTGAGGCCGAACTCCCCCTCAAACCTCATCGTCGGAATGAAGTTCGGTGCAAGCAACT
Organism: Cocos nucifera; assembly: GCA_006176705.1. Taxonomy (NCBI): domain Eukaryota; kingdom Viridiplantae; phylum Streptophyta; class Magnoliopsida; order Arecales; family Arecaceae; genus Cocos; species Cocos nucifera. Next base: position 4,871,673 of record QRFJ01000006.1, on the reverse strand, counting down.
CCCGCTTGAGTATGTCACCAAGGAAGATCCCTACAAAGATTTCATAGGAGGTGAGATGAAATTCGGCCGCGCTCACGACCGCCCCAGGACAAGCGAGGACTCCCTGACTCCAAGGAAGCCCCGACAAAGGGCATGAAGTTCTCCCGCAGGTTTCACAAAGGGACGGAATGAAGTTCGGCCACGCTTACGACCTCCACAACATAAGGCCCGAACTTTTTGAGCTCGCCACCAAGGAATTTCCGCAGAGGGTTTCGCAAGCTCGACCGCATCCACGACCTCCCCAGCATAAGTGAGGCCGAACTTCACCTCGAGCTCGCCACCAAGGAAGCCCCAACAGAGGGACGCAAAGAAACCCTCCTCCCAGAAGGTTCCGCGACTATGCCCCCCTCAACGCTCCTCGAATTCAGATTCTCACCGAAGTGAAGAACCAGCTGCCAAGACCAGAAGGGTTACAGTCTCCCCCAAACAAGCGTGATCGAAATAAGTACTGCCTCTAACATCGCAACCACGGCCTCGACACCGACAAATGCATCCAGCTCCGAGACGAAATTGAGGAGCTCGTCAGAAAGGGGCGGCTGGGTAAATTCCTCCGGCACCAGCCTGAAGCAGGAAAAGATCGGCCAAGGGCGCTGCCATAGAGACGGCAAGAAGCTCGGCACTACCATAGCTAGAGACCGCAAGGAGGTCGGTCATCTTACGGCCTCGTCCACATTGCCTTTGGGAGGAGCTTGGTATATCAGCGATTCGTCGTCTCCCAGCGATAAGAGCTTGCACCAAATTAAGAAGGCCAGCATGAGGAGGTCGTCCACCCCAGGACTTATTGTCGAAGAAATGTGGAGGAACAACGCTATCACGATCTTGAAATATAGAATTTGGGGATGCGCTGCTAGTAACTTCCTTTCAATAAAATTCTTTCCTTTCAATAATATTATTTCTGAATGCGAAAACTATGCGATGACAGGGAAAAAGTAGATTGCCGTGTTAGGAACAGGAGGAGAACCTCGTCCTAACGCGAGCAATAACCTCGACTAGAGATAAGATCTCTTCCGAGTGAAGGCCTCGTTCATAAAGGACGAGATGGGGAGAGAGGCCCTGACAGCGGCCCTTATGTGCCCCCATAGCCCATTAGGAATAGGACGAGAATCTCGTCCTAATGCGAGCAACAACCTCGGCTAGAGATAAGATCTCTTTCGAGAATCAACCTCGACCAAAGATAAGATCTCTTTCGAGCGACCACCTCAGCTAGAGATAAGATCTCTTTCGAGAAGTTCGGCCAGAGATAAGATCTCTCCCGAGAAGCGACCTCGGCTAGAGATAAGATCTCTCCTGAGAAGTTCGGCCAGAGATAAGATCTCTTCCAAGAATTAACTTTGGCTAGAGATAAGATCTCTCCCGAGAAGTTCGGCTAGAGATAAGATCTCTTTCGAGAATCAACCTCAGTCAGAGATAAGATCTCTCCTGAGAGACCACCTCGACTAGAGATAAGATCTCTTCCGAGAAGTTCAACCAGAGATAAGATCTCTTCCGAGAAGCGACCTCGACTAGAGATAAGATCTCTTCCGAGAACTTCGGCCAGAGATAAGATCTCTTCCGAGAAGTGACTTTGGCTAGAGATAAGATCTCTCCCGAGCGATCCTGTCAACCTCGGTCAAATAAGGTCTCCCTCGAGCGACCGGGCCAACCTCGGCTGGAGAGCGTCAACTTCGACCTCGGCGAGAGATAGAATCTCTCCCGAGCGACCGTATCAACCTCGGTTGGAGAGCTTCAACTTCAACATCAACTTTAGTCGGAGATGAGATCTTCCCTGAGCTTCGACCTGAGCCAGCACGGAGCCCGGAAGAAGACTTTGGCAGTTGCCTTTTCTGCACTCCCTTCCTTCGAGTTTTGAACTCGAGAGTGGGGGGGCTAGTGTTGGGGATAAACCCCGTTCTTGCCGAAGTCAAGTTCGGTGTCCGGTCTGATGCGGCCAGTAGCCACGGAAGAACTTCAGTGGATGGGTCTTGACCGAACTATTATAGCCGACTGAACTGATAAGCGGTCGAGCTCCTTCGGACTCCCAGCGATCAAACTTCTAGTGGTCGAACTTCTATGGAAGCCGAACTTCTTACGGACTGTTGACGGATTCCTGCAGGCGATCTCACTACTAAACGGTTACACGATAATAACGATTGGCATTTATCAAGTCAATAATGATCATCATTTAAAGTCAATAACGATCGGTATTGATCAGGATAGTTACGACAATCATTAATCAAGGCAGTTACGATAAGCTCCCTCTATAAAAAGGATCCTCCAGATACACTTACGTCGGGTTTTGAAAATCCTTCTCTTCTCCTCAAAATTCTATTGAACTCCACACTGAGCACTCCATTCCTGTTGACTGAAGCTGACTTGATCGTTGGAGGGTCCTGTCGGAGCCATCCTCCATCGGCTCCGGACGAAACTTTATTTGCAGGTCCTCGGTGGTGACCTCATCGGCCTCCACTCCAATGGATTCCGACGACGATCAGATTCTGCGTCAACAGGTCTAAATTTGTAGATCTCAAAAAGATAACTAATTTCAAAAAAAAAATATCATCGCAATCGGGACCAAGTTATAACTTTTTGAAATTTGATATAGGATTCAACTTCTTCATGTGGTGGATCTTGCTCTTGACTCAGTCTAGCTTTTACTCATAGTGGCTAAGGCGATCTATATTAAATTTTTATAGCGGCAAAGTGATCCATATCGAGTTTGGTGATACTTCTGGATATTCGTAGTGGTCAAAGTGATCTATATTAAGTCCTACTCGTAATATTTAAGATAATCCATGCCAAGTTTGATGATCTATCTAAATCAAAACTCCCTTTGTTTAGAGAACCTAGCTCTTACTAAATCATAATTGAATGTGAAGAAATATCTATTTTTTTGTCTTGTGGTTGAACCATTTGACTTTGTTTAAAGATAGTTTTTAGTATTGGTCTTCTTTAGTAGAAGATAAACACTCATCTTCAAACATGTGAGATAATTTCGCTATAAGAGTTGCTGGTACTTATACTTATGCTGATAGTATAGCCAATCTGAAAATGACCTTGGTGAGTCGGCAATCTTTTCTTCTAGTTATGTCGGAAGTTCCTTCAGGTCTCTATTCATCGAGGAACAACTAGTAGTTATATTCATCTTCATCCTTCTATGTACTTGAAGCATGGATAGCACCTCTCTTAATTGCTTGTAGTGCTCATGTATTTGGACAATAAACTAAAGCACTCCATCGATGTACAGATCGATGCTTTGATATCAACCTAATCTGATCAAGAAGAAGATAGATGTCTTTCAATCCACTCAACTCGAATCTTATGAAAGAAACTAGAAGAAGATAGAAAAATTGCAAAAATAAGGTTCAAGTCCCATTTTCTTTTATTAATTAATTCTTCATCACAAAAGTTGAGATACATGGCTCCTATTTATAATAGTGGGATCTACTCTTGCATAATTTGAGCTAGATTTTCCTGTTTATCTTTTAGAAGTGCATCTATCATTAGACAATTTGGTTAGACTCTTCTTTATAGTTTAAATATGATTAAATCTCTAAAAAAAATATGATAAATATAAAAAAATATAAAAAAATAAAATTTTACAAGAGATAGATTTTAACTTCTACATCAACTTTGTCTTCTATCACTCTATCTAATTTGTCATACATTAGAAGATAATATTCAGCCAAAATCTTTTTTGAAATTTTTTTTTTTTGATTTGATCAGCCTATTTCGAGGGCCAAATAATGAAACTCTAGCTTGATTTAGTCCCATTGGGACTGGCCTAAATTTGTAGATCTCGAAAAGATAACTAATTTTTTTTAAAAAATCATCACAATCAGGACCAAGTTATAAACTTTTGAAATTTGACATAGAATTCAACTTCTTCATATGGCAAATTTTGTTCTTGACTCTATCCAACTCTTACTTATAATGGCTAAAGTGGTCCACATTAAGTCATTATAATGGCAAAGTGATCCATATTGAGTTTGGTGATATTTCTAGATATCTATTGTCGTCAAAGTGTTTTATATTAAGTCCTACCCATAATATTTAAGATAATCCATATAATTTTTCATGAATTGTGAGATAACATTCAATTAAAATCTTTCCTAAAAGGAAAAGTTTTGATTTGATTAATCCATTTTAAGGTCTAAATGATGAAATTTTGGTTTAATTTAGCCTCCTTTAGGACTAACCCAAAATTATAATTCTTGAAAATATACTCAATTTTTAAAAACTTAAAAATCATCACAATCAGATATTGTTATTGTACGATCAAGTTATGGTCTTCTAAAGTTTGGCACTGAATTTAGCTATTTGATATGGCAGAAAGGGGTGGTAATGGATTGAATATTGGCTAGATTGATCAATATCCATATTTGCCCCATCAGAAAAAAATTCATATCCATATCCACCTCGGACTCATCTTAGGTTGAGTCAGACTCCAAGGATGGATCGGTATTAGGTTGGGTCAAGTATACTCAAAATTTTTTTTCCACTCGATCTCTCATTTTGCCCTTCTCTGTTCTCCATTTTCATCGTTGCCTCACCACCGCCCGCCACCTACCTCACCAAGATTAAGCTCTCAAAATCTTAAGGGACCAATTCACACCACCACAACTTGCATAAAACTCATATGCTTGAGACAAAACTCCAACCAGAACCTAAAAAACCCCTTTGACCTCTTTTAGGTGTCCTCCATAAATCTACGAAACCCCTCCTCCTCTATAGATCTATGGAACCTAAGAAACCCCTCCTTTTCCATAGATCTACGAAAAGAAAAAAATAAAGGAAAAAAATATATTAATAATGTGGGGAAAGGTCTTACCTTTCGATTTTTTTGCATCTTTTTTTTTTTTTGTTGATTTTTCCTATGTTTTCCCCCTAGTTTTTCCTTTAGTTTTTCCATCTTCGGTAGTCTCCATTGGGTGGGAGGCTTGGAGCGGCCGAATAGGGAGGCTCTCATCGGCATCGTCGTTCCTCTTCACCATCGGCATCCTCGTCATCCACCATCATGCCTCCACCGGGCTGCCATTAGGGGTGGAGGGAGTAGGAACCTATCGGGCTGCTGCTAAGGGTAGGAGGCAAGTGGGAACCCATTAGCCATCGCATTAGGCTAAAAATAGATCGGATAGTGGTATATCCATATTTTTGAATGAATACAGATACAGATATGAATATTAAATGGATATCAAAATTAGTATCCATATTTATTCTAAATAGATATCGATACGAATTGGATATCAAGTATATCCATATTTGTTATAAATGGATACGGATATAAATCGGATGTTAAATATATTTGTATTTGTTATAATGAATACAGATACAAATCAAATATTAAATATAACCATATTTATTTATCTGCATATGGATATAAATTAGATACTTTTTAACTATCAATCAAATTTTAAACAAAATTCAATGATGAAAATCAGATATAATGACATGATCATAAAGAATCTAAGATAATCATAATTACATGCAAGAAATAAAATTATAATCCAAAATTCCATTGAAAGCAAAAGGTAGATCATCAAAAACTAAAATATTCATAAATAGAGATATTATGTACCTTGTATTAAAAATCCAAATGATCACCAACATTCTCTCTAGTTAATATAAATGTATGTTTATCTATACTTGTAATAAAAGCACCTAAATATAAATAAAAAAATTAAATAATATGCATTAATATTTTAAAATAATAATCATTTAAAAAAATAAATATATACTTACTTTCTCACTAGAGCTCCTATATTTCGACTTCATTATAAGAAGAATCATAATATTCTTTTAGATCTATATATACCTTCTAATATTAAAAGAGCAATAATTTAAATGATAAATAATTTAAAAAAGTAGCATAATCGCCATAAAATAAATGATAAAAGAGTAAAGATTTAAATGCATAAATAGTATCAAAAATACAACCACCATCCACCATGGTTAATCTCATTCAAAGATAAACCGTAACTATATCCCATAAACTCAAATATCTTTTAAAAAGTTTCATAAACTATTAAATAGAATAGTTCAATTTAGTTGAATGACATCATATGACAATCTTTAATATTTTAATCAGCAATCATCCTGAAATAAAAAATGATAATATTAGCATATAAATAAAAATAATAATTAGATTTTTTAAAAACTATATGTTATATATATTTACCTGATCATAATATATGAATTGATATTGATTGGTTAAAGTCTTCAACAGAGATAGAATAGCTATCCAACATAGTAGAAGAATCAAGATCATGAACAACAGAAGCAATATGATCTAAAATAAAATAAAAAAGTAACTAGTAAAATATCATAAATAAGTTAAACTATAAAAATATTAAATAAAATATAATAAGTTATCTTTTTTTCTCAAATCTTAATCAATCTTGAAGATAAATCATATCTTCAATAATATTAGGATCTAATAAACTTTGGAATGTATCTATCACTCATCCATACATACTAAATGCTGATTCTGAAGCTACAGTAGATACTGAAATTATCAAAATATATCTTACAATTTAAGATAGGATAGGATATTTTGGACCATTAGATTTTCACCAGCTTAAAATATCAAAAATATCTCCTTCAATCCATAGCCAAACAGGTTTCTCCATATATATATATATATATATCCAAATTTGTTCTAATTTATTGTTGCTATATATTCTTTTTCATAAATTATGTGAACCTTCTTTTACTTTCTTCTATTTTATCAAATTCATTAGAAATATATCCGCTATCCCTCGATGAACCAACATCATGAGTAAATGGAATAAAAGAGGAAGAAAATTTTCTTTTATACTCACTATAAAGCTTTTTAATAACATTATGAATATTATTGACCTCTTTTTCTCTATTTAAATAAAAGATTTGTGAGTAATAAAATTCTACTATCTTCATTTTATAGCGAGGATCTAGAAATAAGCCCATCGCTAGCATAAGATTTGATTATTGCCAATATTTGTCAAATTCCTTCTTTATTGATAGTTGATCTCTAGGATTTGTGCACCACTCAATAATTTGCAACTAAATTTTATAATTCTTAAAAAAAATATTTACAGTTGGATATATTGTGCTTGAAAAGAGCTTGGTGATGTTATAGAAATTTTTCAAAGCTTGACGAAATACTTTCATCTCTTTTCATTGATCATTTGTTGGGCATATATCGAATTTATATGGATCATCAACACACTACAATCTCTTGAAATTTTTTTTATAATAACAAGCATCCCTAAGCATCATGTACATAGAGTTCCACCGTGTAAGAACATCAAGTGACAAACCTCTACGTGTCTCCAAATTACATTCTTTGGTCTTTTTCTTAAACTCTCAATTAAAGTGAAAAGCTTCGAACAATCTTTACCATTTTTCAGATATTTTTAATTATCATATTAATTTTTTCGATCCATCTTGCACAACTAAATTAATAATATATATAGCATATCTCACATAAAAAAAAAAGGTCATTGCATACAAGTGCTACTTGAAACCTTTCCACGATTTCTCTAACACAAACATTATGGGCATGATCATTATCCAATATTAATATAAATAACTTACGGTCAATTTTCAATCTATCATATTTTTGATGAATGTGTTGCACAAATTGACTCCCATATTTCTTATTCCCATGTGCATGAAGTTAATTTTTTTTTCAAATTTCAATCATCATCAGTAAAATATGCTGTCGCATATAAATAAGACTTATTTTATCTAGAAGTCCATAAATCAATAGTTGTACTTATCTGATAAGAAAATAAACCAAACATATCATAGATCTTTTTTCTCTCCTCTAAATATGTCTCCATAATCTTCTTTCTAAGAGTTATCCAACTCTTTAATTTGAAGGATGGTTACAAAGATTTAATAAAATTAATAAATCCATCATGCTCAATCATAGAAAATAGATATTCATGCATAACAAACATTTGTATAAGTTTCTTATGGCTAACTTCTTCATCATATATATATATGTGTTTAAAGAACAAGTACCATTCTCTTTTTTCAATGATGTTTGTAATATTTGTTGATCTTTAAAAGCAGCATTCTTCAAAAAGGATGATACTTGTTGGGGATATTTTGGTACTGGCCGAAGATGTAGGGCTCAAAGAATCATTGGACCAGCCACACATATGCTCCGAGGATCGTCTTGGTTTACTTGGTCTTAACAAAGGTTTTAATTACCTTTTTGCCTCTTTTCCCATCCCCCCAAGGACACCAAGATAAAAGACAAAAGAAAAAAAAATGTAGTCATTTATATTCAACTAAGGCATTGATTACCTTTCTTTCTCCGATCTTATCCTCCCATGGCACCATAATAAGTCAAAAGCAGGAGAGAGAAAAGATGGTGGGAGTGGAAGAGAAAGATGATGCACTCAATCCCCATCTATGAGTGCCCATATTTCCACTGCACGTTTAACCCCTTCCTCAACCAACAAGCTCTGTGGCAACATCAGTCCTTACATCGGTTGCCGATTAGTTTTTGGCCAACCCAACGGGTCCTTGGCCTTCACAGCCTTTCTCGGCCAAGAGGTCTCATCCAGCATTAGCCTTCACTCCCAATTTCGACCATTGACTTTCATAGAAGCCTTATTATGGCCCTATCATGTCACCCTAATGATAGATGGGTGTAATCACGCATAAAGAAAGTTACACATGCTCTCTAGCCATTGCTTATCAATCCAAGCCATTAATAGGAAAGCCTCTCCACATGCCACAAAGTGACTATTCATCAAACTCAAGAAAATCTAAAGGCTATGCATGGATTTTGAGGATATTCAATGAGAGACAAAAAATCTCTAACATCCTTACATTCTTTCGTAGCTCCAATCTTCCTCACGAAGAAAGATAAAAAGGAGACCCTCAGGTACGCAACGTCTCTCACTCTCTCAAACGCTCTTTTTTTCTATCAGTTGGTCGGATAACTGACTTGAGCATCGGAAGGTTCCCACTGAAACCATCTCCAATGGAGATTTTTCTTGCAGATCCCACTCCCAGCAGTCCAACATTCCACCGACTCCAATCGCTCCGGCATTCGACCAAAATCCACGTCAACAATACTTATCAAGATGGATTTTCAAACGTGTTGTCCCTAAGGTACTGGCTTCATTAAATATTCTTTGGCAATGATTATATCTTGCTTTTCTTTTAATAATATTTTCATCTACTTTCTTTTATAATTTATATTTTGTAAAATCATCCCAAATTTTAAATGTTAATTTTTTCTCTTTTCTTTGTCCCTCTATTTGATTTATAGGCTCAACTGATTTACTATTTACATCTTCAATTAGCCATTAAAAGACATAATGTATAACAACTACATTAAAAATACAAGAAATTTATCTTATTTGTTAAGTTATAACCAAACAAAGCAAAAAGTAATTTTCAGAAAAAAGAATGAAACATCTATGTATAAGTTTTTGACTAATAAAACATAAATTGATATACATTTTCCCTGCTTCTTCCTGAACCGTCCTACTTATCATCCCCCTTTGCAACCTTCATCAAGGAAAATCTAGGTTGCATATTAATGAGATATGGTCATTTGAATCCGTTGATAATATGCTGCTCTAGACACCTAAACAAAATGAGTAAAAACCTAATTTTGTTTTGCATGTACAATTAAATTTTTAGCTTGGTTTCTAGATCCTTATTGGTAAGCTATGTTACTTGTGACTTTTGCCCTTGATATTGAATTGTTTAAGTCACATGTTATGTTTGTCTTTCATGATATCCAACAAGTCACAAAAATAGCTGTTGAATAAGAACCGTAACTATCCTATAGAAAATGGTTTGTTAGGAGAAAAACTAGGATTTAGATGCCTCTGGTTCTACTCTTCCTTTAATCACAAAAATATGATTTAAATGATTATTCTATGAGTTCTCTATTTCCTGAGATGTGCATAAGGCATCAATACAAATACATAAACAAACTCTAAAGAAGGGAGAAGAAGAAGAAGAAGAAGAAATAAAGTCCGGAGTATATACCAGCCAAGTTGAAATTCCAGCCGCCTCTCTATAGCAACCTTATCTTGCAATTTATCAGAAAATGCCCCTACCCATTCACAATTGAGAGCTAACCCAACTTGACCACCTTGAGTAGCCTAAAAGAGAGCAACTAAAGCTACTAAGCCATGATATGAATAGAATAACATAAAATCTGGTTCAAATTCAAACGAGATGTTTCTAACATTCGGTAAATCATCCTAATTTCTCATTGATTATGCGATTTCAATTAAAATTTTGAAGAATTAAAAAAAACATGGAATATTATTCATTTATTTACTAATGTGAATGTAGATTTTATGCAAATAGCTAAACAATGGATATAAGTTTTTCAGTATGAAAATTGAAGAACAAAATCTTTTAAAGCATCTTTATATTGACCTGACATGATAAGCATTTACACAACCCTTTTTAGCCCCCTCATATATTCCAACTGGAAGCAAATATATTTCATAGAAGAACCAAGCTAGACAATTTGAAATCATGAAGAAAATATTTCTCTAAAAATATGAAATTAATTATTTTAAACAATAAGTGGCAGCCATTTTATACCAAAGAATAATTTTGGCATCTAGGACCACCCATTTAAATAACAACCAAATTTCATAAGAATTTACAGATATGTAACTTTTTTTTTTTTTTGATAGGGAAAAGAAGATCAATGATAACGTTTAGCATTAAAAAATCTGGATCATAGGATAACTTTGGAACTACATACAAATCAACAAACATCTAATATTTCATCCTCAACAGAATGTTAGAAAACGAAAAATGATACAAATTTTTTTCTTATAAAACAGAAAGTATATGAAGAGAGGTGAACAAATCTTGACAAGAAAGGGTAAAGGAGGCGGTAGTGGATGAAGTGGCCAAGGAGGGCATGGACAAACTAGGTAGGCAAGCATCTTTGAATGCCATTAATTAGGAAAGTTTTCATTATTGGATGCCATTGGGAAGAAAAATCATTGTCGGATGCTACGGAGATCAATGCTCCTTATCGAACACCGGTTGAGAAGAACTCAGGAAAGAAACCCAAACTACCACTCTCGCCTCTTAAAGGGATCGTGATAGGGAAGGAAGGGGGAGTTGGGGAGTCACAGACTCACGATTGCACTTTTGATGGATTTTAGAAAAAGATGCGGATGCGGATGTGGATGTGTCGATGTGAATCTGAGATGAAATGAATAGGAACTCCTATAATACGGATATCTAGATCCATATTCAAAAAATATAAGAAACTCGGATCCATATATGTATTCGATTATTTTTTAGGCCAGATATCCGGATTTGATTGGATAGAGAAATATATATCCAAATTCGGGCTCATTCGGATGCAGATACGGATACGATCAAAATTTATCCAATCCATTTTCAGCCCTACTGTGGTATTGGGATGGCCGAATGGGGGTGGGGAGTGGGGTCTAGTGTTGGGCTTTGGGTTTTATGTAAATGAGAGATAGAGATATATATTTAAGTTTTATTTAAATAAAAGAGAGATATTATCAAGATGGGTTTGGGGTGGGATATACCATTACCCATACATGATCCTACCCCACTTTAGATATTTTTCTTGAACCCATATCCATCCCATCTTTTAATCGGGTTGGATAAAATCTATCGGATCGAGTCGGATATACCTACTGGATCGAAAAAAATTACCACCCCTAATGGCAAATGTTGCTTTTGGATCCTATTCAGCTTTTACTCGTAGTAATCAAAATAGTCCACATTAAGTCTTCGTAGTAGTGAAAGTGATCCACTCTGAGTTTAATGATACTTCCATATGTTGGGAATGTGTCCCAAAGCCAATCGTCAGTCTATTGATGGTTGGACCATATATTTATAATTGTATATGAATTATAAATTAATAAAAATTATTTTAATATTTTTTATCATAAATTCTGTTATCTTTTAATGAACTTCTATATTGTGATGAAGTCCTTAAGACCATCTAGATTTGGCAAAGAAGGATTTATCATTTAGTCCTTAAATAGTTCACGATCAAATGATACGTTGTTACTTACGATGACAATATTTATCAAGTATAGATCATTGTATGCCATATAGGTTGGTTATCCTCATAACCAAGAAGTGTTAAGATACTGATATGGCATATAAGTGAGATGTATGGATACATCTACACTAAATGTGATCAACTCTGGGCCTTTTTTTCTGTTAAGATTAGCTTCGATGAAATATGGGTATAAATATCCCTCTGATCTGAGATCACCACGGTGACATTCAAGCAACTCACTATATTTTGATGCCGAACTATCTGAATTTTTAATTCAGTAACGAAAGATTTTTAGGCACAGTTAAGTACTTATGGAGTTGATGCATATATTAAGATGGAATTGACGACTTCTAATTTCAGGAGCTATGTTCAATTGTATTTCAATTTAGCAAAATCTTGGTTAGGATAGTCTTAGTGAGGAGTCATGAGACTAATTGCTTTGAGACATGACATGAATATATTTTCTAGGATTGGCAGTCTAACCTTGAGTCATCTATTACACAGAGGTCATAGGGATGAATTATATGGTAACCATATTCACATAGATTCTGAATGTTGCGATTACGATTATTCGATCTATCCGAACATCGGATACCATTGCTAGATGGTCACTTCGATTAGTATAGAAATTGATTTTTGTGCTATCGACTTAAGTTCGGACCTATGGGGTTACACACATTAGAAGTTTCTATCTGATCTGATGGCTGATCAAGAGTTTCATTGATCTGAAACTCTATGGTCAAGAGTTTCACTGGACTGAGACTCTATGATCAAGAGTCATACTGGACTGAAACTCTGAGTCATACTTGTTTGAGACTCTCTGATCAAGAGTCTCATTGGTCTGGAACTCTATGGTCAAGAGTTCCATTGGATTGAAATTCTATAACCAAGAGTCCTACTAGACTGAGACTCTGAGTCCTATTTGTCTGAGACTCTCTGATCATGAGTCCTAATAATCTAAAATACTATGGTCAAGAGTCTCACTAGACTGAAACTTTATGACCAAGAGTTCTACTGGACTGAGACTCTGAGTCCTACTTGTCTAGGACTCTCTGATCAAGAGTTCCATTGGTCTGAAACTCTATGGTTAAAAGTTTCACTGGACTGAAACTCTATGATCAAGAGTTTCATTGCACTGAAACTCTATGACCAAGAGTCTTACTAAACTGAGACTCTGAGTCCTACTTGTCTGGGACTCTCTAATCATGAGTCATGATAATCCAGTACACTATAGTCAAGAGTTCCACTGGACTGAAACTCTATGACCAAGAGTCCTACTGGATTGGGACTCTAAGTCCTATCCATTTGGGACTCTCTGATCAAGAGTTTTACTAGTTCGAAACTCTATGATCGCGAGTTTGATTTGTTTGGGATATTGGGTTCAAGAGTCTCATTGATTTAGGACTCTTTAAGAGTTTTATGTTGATAGGACTCTATTGCCCAATAACCCATTCGATTTGAACTCAAATATTTTTGGAGGATTAATTAGCAATTTGATTACCGATTATCTCAATTTGATTGAGCGATGAGGATTCGATCAAGTTTGATTGAATTTAATTTGATTGGATTTGATCCGATCAGGTCATGAGATGATCTAATCGCTATGAAAATTTTGACCCTGATTTGATCAGGACGTAGATCTAATTAATTTTTAATTTGATTATAATTTTATTGAATTAGGCTAAGCCTAATTTGGTTGGATTTAATCTAATTTAATTAGATCTAGATTAATTAGTTTGGTTGAAACCAATTAGGACCAAGTCAAATGAAGTTTGAATTCAAATTCTCCCATGCGCCCACCGTTCCTTTTATTTTTGACTTTTTCACTCTACTTTCCAAATCGTCCCTTTTATTTATCAAATATTTTTTGAGAAATAAAATGTGCATGCAGAAGAAGAGTCCTTCTGCATGTTAAACATAAGGGAGAGGGCGTTGGATAAGTATAAGAGGTTCATTTGATTTTTGAAATCGAGTGGTTAAAATCTCTCAACCACTTAATCCTTATCATTTTTTATGCTATTTTTCTATGGTATTCATGTTAATAAATTATGAAAATTTTTGTGCGTGCATAAGAAGGAGTTAGCATTATGTGGTAAAAATTTTAGAGGATTTGGATATCAGTTCTAGGCAAAAAAAATCTCGGAGTGAAGGTGAACAGGATCCTGCAATACTTTTCTTTTCCTTTATGCCTCTCTTCTCTTGTGATTTTTACCTCTAAGGATATCCTATTTTTAGATATGATCTAAATAGGGATTATAGATCTGAAAGTTATCCTTCTATGAAAATTTATTTCATAAAAAAACTTCACATAGAGAGGGCATGATAGGATTTTTAGTGTGTCAGGATTTTTGGGCCAAGTAAACTCCTAGATTTGAAAATTTGGGTTCGGATGGAGAGATCGAGTATTGTGAGCATCGGATCGCCATCAAATTTGAAACACATCTTCATCATCCTTCAATATTTATGATCTAATTTTTTAAAATATCTAAAAAATTAAAAAATATACGATCGATCGGATCGATCGTGATCAGCCATCAAAAGCTCCGGCAAGAAGCTAGCACTCCAGTGGGATTGATCGAGATCAGGAGCTCCGTATGGACCAACCGTAGAGGCCGGACATATGTGTGGATATGATATGATACTAGAGCATTATCCAATCAACTCAGATTATGATGATCGACTATCCACGAAAAGATATTATGTTCTGAACACATAGATGTAGTAAATAGTTTATTACATAGTTTTATTTTCAGATCTATTGATGTATGCATGCATATTATGTTTAGATCTTAATGTATAGGATTAAATAAACTTATATGATCATTAGATAATTAATTAGATTAATTATTTTTCGCTGCATCATTGCTATTTTTGAAATATTTTTCAAAAATAACATAGCAAATTCTGCACTATTTTTTTCACTATAATGATCAAAATAATCTATACCAAGTCCTACTAGTAATGATTAAAGTAGATCACATCAAGTTTGATGATCCACATGGATCAGAGCACCCATTTTTTAGGGGACTTAGTTCTTGCTAAATCAAAATTGAATGTAGAGAAGCACCTATTTTCTTGTCTTATGGCTGAACCATTTGACTTCACTTGAAGATGGTTCTTCTCCCCTAGTTATGAAAGATATTCTTTATCTCATTATCTATTGAGGAATAACTAGCAACTATACTTATCTCATGTATTTGGACCATAAATTGAAGCCCTCTATAGACGTAGAGAACCGATGCTTTGATACTAATATGATTCGATTGAGAAGAAAAAAGATATGCTCAACTTGAATCTTATGAAAGAAAATTAGAAAAAAATAGAAGAATTATGAAAGTAAGGCTTAAGTCTCTCTTTTGTTTAATTAGTTAATTCTCCACTACAAAAATTGAGATACATAGCCTCTTTTTGTAATAGTGAGATCCGTCCTTATATAATTTAGATTAGATTCTTCTTTTATCTTCTAGAAGGACATCCATCATTGAACAATTTGGGTTGGACTTCTTTTTCTAATTTAAATAAGATTAGATCTCTAAAAAATATAAATAATTATAAAAAATACTAAAATTTTATAAGAGATATTTTTATATTAATTTTGTCTTCTATTGCATTATCTAATTCTTCATAAATTGAAAAATAACTTTCGGTTAATATCTTTCTTGAAAAAGAAAGTTTTGATTTTGACTAGCTCATTTTGAGGGCAAAATATTAAAATTTTCGTCCAATTTAGTCTTCTTTGGGACTGGTTTAAAATTATAGATCTTAAAAAAATACTCAAATTCAAAAAAAAATATTATAATTGCATGTTATATGACTAAATTATGGTCTTTTGAAATTGGACATAAAATTTGACTTCTTGATATGACGGATTTTACTTTTAAATCCTATCCAATTTTTACTCGTAGTGATAAAAGTGATCCATATCGAAATCTTGTAGGGATAAAAATGATCTACATCAAGATTGGTGATACTCCTGGATATCAATAGTGGTCAAATAATCCATATTAAGTTCTATTTGTAGTGGCTAAAATAGTTTGCATTGAATTTAATGATCTATTTGGATCAAATATCCATCCCTTAAAAGCCTCCTTTATGGTTGCAATTTGGTTGTCATGGGCCGAATTTTTTGATCAATGGATGCATTGCTGATAGACTCAAACTATGTTAAAAATAAATTAAATATTTAGTTTTGTTTTCAATAATAATAATATAAAAGAAAAAAAAGAAAGAAGATTGATAGATAAAATAAGAATTAGAACTTGTTATGGTGATCATACTCCTTCGTACAGCAACCATAAATTATCTCTTCGAATTTCTTATGATGCATCTTTCAGTAACGGAGCACATATATATAATATTCATCATGTAAATAGCCATAATCATAATGCATATTTCATTTTCCTCACAAAACATAATATGAGCTATACAAAGTCACCTGTATGCAAGCAAGTGTTTGCACGGTACCATGCAAGTGAGACAATTATTTGCCTGAAACTTACCTAATAAATCTCATTTTATATTGTTTTATGTATGACACATAATTGCTATGAGGTATTTTAGCAAAAAAAAAAAAAAAATCATTTGTACTAACAAAAAAAAAATTGTTATAAGGTATGTCTTGCATATGGGTGCCTTTTGCGTTGACTTAAGTGTAGATTTAATGCTAGATTGGGTAATGGAAGTAGCACAATGACTTCCATGAAGATTTTTGTTTGCTATTCTTTATAATTGTTGGTATGGCCAACTAACCTCTAGCCACATGACAACATGAGGAAGGTCACTAATTTGATAATATTCTGATGATAATACAACACAGGATGTTCCAGATTTAGATCGGTCTAACATCGATCTAGGATGAATAACTTTGCTGCTATGATTGCTATCCCACATTAGCATGACACCATTCTATGATGTCTTAATACTTTATATATGTGACATCAGCAATTTAATGTCCTTGCAATTGCTTGATATTCTGATGGCTCATGCCAAAGCAAGGATTAGGATCCTGAAATAAGTTGAGATCGATCTTCTGCCATCCTAATAATCAACACTTCAAGATGAGTTCGGTTCAATACCGCTCTACCAATCAGCATTCCATTTTGAGGCCTAATTTCGATCGATATGCCTATGAGCACCCCTTCATGCTGAGATCGGATTAATACCGATATCACTTATATGGCTAGATCGGATTATCACCAACTTATCGACATGACAGTTGATTTTTGATGGGAGCACCAATTGCTCTCCAACTATGATCTAGCCATCTTCCAACTATGCTATAACTAATCTTCATACGGACAAACGGTCTACAGTTGCCACCCAACTGATTATTCCGTTATAACAAACTAATAGTCTAACAAACTTCTCAATTGGCCTAAGTAAATCATCTCTATAAATAGAGGGGTAGGATACCCTTTTAAAGCTAAGTCTAAGATTCATGGACTCAACACTCTATTGAAATTTACTTTCGACTTTTTTACTGAAGGAAGATCAAACTTCGATTTTTTTCTACTGAAATTCTTCTTTCTTGTCTTCTAGTTCTCCATTTTTATTATCTATTCTCAATACCCCGACTGACTTAAGCATTGGAGGATTCTAAATTGATGAATATTCCATCAATTTTAGGACTTCTTTATGGATCAACCTGCCACCTAGATCAAGTTGGCCTGGATCCGGTGCGACTCTATGCCAACTTTTGGAGCAATAATAACATTTCCTATTAATGATGAATTCATGGAGGAAAGCAACATTCAATTCGTGGAGCCTTGCAGCAATACAATCTAGTTTAGATATAAAATAATTCAGGGGTTTTCCGGAAGAATCATCACCGGACTCGACATGTTACCCATGTCACCTTGAAAACATTATTTTTATTAGTTTATACTTTGTTGCTTGTTGATTGCACTGTTAATATGTAAAATGATGGTGACATGAATTGAATGGTTGCACCCTTCCATGCATAGTTTGTCAATGGAGCAATGTTATTTAATCAATCTCAATTGTTGGCTTGATCTAGTTGTTCATTCGACAATTAACCCTATTGACAGAAGAAGGTAGTGAAAAGAGCATTGCAGCCAAAAATCTAGGATATATTATTTTGGAGCCCAAGTTCCTAACAATTACATCATAACCTACAATTAAATCTAATTAGCGAGAGAAACTTGACCAGGTAGGCATAAGGCTCACAAGAATCCAAAAGTTATCATCAATTATAGATTGTGTGTGACACCCAATAACAAAGGTGATTAGTGGCTTTTTATGACAACCTTACATGAACCCTTCTATCAGACCAATATATCATTTTAAATTGAACGATCATCAAATTTTTATTTGATTTCCCTTTCCCGGGGCAAGATCGTGTTATTATGAGTGCCTCCTTTCCCTCGAGGATTGAAAGGATATTGCAAAAGAAATAATTATAATCAACCTAACAACTAATATATTCATTTGGTTTACTATATTGGTTGGCTATGGTTAGCCAGCAACCTTATCCAGTTGACATTAAGATGCTTTACTTCTCATGAGTTATCATATATATATATATATATATATATATATATATATATATATATGTTACAGTCAATTCACCTACGCCTGCAATTGATCGTCGGAAAACCTACTGTTGGGGATAAACCCCGCTCCTACCGAAGTCCAGCCCGATGCTCTGCCTAATGCAACCAGTAACCGCGGAAGGGCTTCAACGGACGGATCCTAGCCGAACTCCTGAAGTCAGCCGAACTACTTAGCGGCCGAGCTCCTCGAACTCCTAGCGTCCGAGCTCCTTCGAACCCGTTCAGCCTGCCGAACTGCTTAGCGACCGAGCTCCTTGGACTCCAAGTGGCCGGGCTTTAATGGGATCTCCCAGCGCCCGAACTCCCAGCGGTCGAACCCTAGCCGCACCCCTCCAGCCAGATGCATACGAGAGCCGAACTCCCCTCCAAGCTTCCTCTTCGGCCGAACTTCTTCGGGAGCTGGACTCATCCTAGACACCCTTCGGACGGACTTCTTCAGGAGTCGAACTCCTCCCTAACACCCTCTTCGGCCGGTCGAGCTCCTACTGAACTCCCCAGCGGTTGAGCCTTAGCCGCATACCTCCAGCCAAACGCCCACGAGAGCCGAACTCCTTCCAAGCTTCCTATTCAGGAGCCCGAACTCCTCCAAAATGGGCACACGACGAAGGCCTTCAACCCTTCATTCGGCTGGCTGTGCAGTTGTCACCATCAACCCGCCGCATACGGCAGCTCTCTGAGAGACCGATTCTATCGAACCTCGAGTGGTCCGTCAGCACACGGCTGCAGCTGTCACCATCAACCCACCGCATACGGCACCTCCCCGAGAGACTGACTCCGCCGAACCTCGAGCGGCCCGCCAGCACGCGGCTGCAGCCATCACCATCAAGCTCCGCTATAAAAGAGACCCTTCAGATACGCTAATCTCTCTGATCTTTAAGCTCTCCTCTTCTTCTCCAAGCTTCGAAACTCATTTCGAGCACTCCATTCCTGTTGGTCAGAGCTGACTTGATCATCGGAGGGTCCTACCGGAGCCATCCCCCCACCGACTTCGGACGAAACTTTATTTTACAGATCCCCGACGGCGACCTCATCGGCCTCCACTCCAGCGGACTTTGGCGACGATTAGATTCTGCGTTAACAGATTGGCGCTAGAGGAAGGGCACCGAACCTCTGAGATTTCCTTGTTCTTAAAAGAGTGCTCGACGATGATTTTTTCCTTCCCCCTCTGAAGATCTCTCTTTTCTATTCCGAAGAGAAAATGTCTTCAGGAGAGCTTTGACTCGACGACTGGCTCCCGTTGCAGCACCGACAGCCCAGGCTCCACCCGAAGCCACCGTAGATGTAGAGCAGTTCAACCTGCTGGTCGGGTTCGAGGCTCCACCGAGATGATGCAGGCCGTGCGACAATCTCTGGCGGAGACTTTGTCAGCAAATCCGCCATGAGGATGCGAGGAACCGACCTTAAGAAAGAGCATTTGGGCATACCAATTGCCCTTAGGAAGGAGAAACGGAGAGCAGAAGATCTCCCGCAGAAGGTTTCACCAGGAGGTCAGAATGAAGTTCGGCGGAAGAAAGCCAAACTCTCCCTTTAAACCTCATCATTGGAATGAAGTTCGGCGCAAGTGAGGCCGAACTCCCGCTCGAGTATGTCACTAAGAAAGCCCCCTACAAAGATTTCACACGAGATGAGACGAAATTCGGCCGAGCTCACAACCGCCCCAGGGCAAGCGAGGACTCCCTCTCGAGTTTGACTCCAAGGAAGCCCCGACGAAGTGGCATGAAGTTCTCCCGCAGGTTTCCCAAAGGAACGAAATGAAGTTCGGCCGCGCTCACGGACTCCCTCCGAAAGCAGGCGGGCCCGAACTTCTCGAGCTCACCACCGAGGAAACTCAGACAGAGGGGCGCAAAGAAGCCCTCCTCCCAGAAGGTTCCGTGACTACGCCCCCCTCAACGCTCTTCGAACTCAAATTCTCACCAAAGTTAGGAACCAGCTATCAAGACCAGAAGGGTTACGGTCTCTCCAAAACAAGCGCGATCGAAGCAAGTACTGCCTCTACCATCACGACCATGGCCACGACACTGAGGAATGCATCCAACTGCGAGACGAAATTGAGGAACTCGTCAGGAAGGAGCGACGGGGTAAAATCCTTCGGTAGGAGAAGATCGGCTAAGGGTGCTACCGTAATCAGAAACTAAAAGGTCGGCCACCTCACGACGTCATCAACCTTACCCCGGGGAGGAGCTTGGTACATCAACGATTCGTCGGCTCCCAGCGACAAAGCCAAGAGCTTGCTCCAAATTGAGAAGGCCAGCATAAGATAGAGGAGGTCGTCCGGCCTAGGACTTACTGCCGAAGAGAATGCGGAGGAACAATGCTACCACGATCCTGAAATACAGAATTTGAGGATGCGCTGCCAGTAACTTTCTTTCCACAAAATTTTTTTCTTTCAATAATATCATTTCTGGATGTGAAAATCATGCGATGATAGGAAAGAAGCAGTCAATAATTGCTGCGTTAGAAATAAAAGAAGAACCTCGTCCTAACGTGAGCAACAACCTCGGCTGTAGGAGATAAGATCTCTTCCGAGAAAAGCTCGGCCGCAGGAGATAAGATCTCCTCCGAGTGTTCGATTCAACCTCGGCTGTAGGAGATAAGATCTCCCCCGAAAAAAGCTCGACCGTAGGAGATAAGATCTCCCCCAGTTTAACCTCGACTGTAGGAGATAAGATCTCCCCTGAGGAAAGCTCGGCTGCAGGAAATAAGATCTCTTCCGAGGAAAGCTCGACCATAGGAGATAAGATCTCCCCCGAGGCAATCTTGGCTGCAGGAGATAAGATCTCCCCTAAGGAAAGCTCGACCGCAGGAGATAAGATCTCCCCCGAATGCCCGGTTCAACGTCGGCTACAGGAGATAAGATCTCCTCCGAGGAAAGCTCGACCGCAGGAGATAAAATCTCCCCCGATTCAACATCGACTGTAGGAGATAAGATCTCCCCCAAGGAAAGCTCGACTGCAGGAGATAAGATCTCCCCCGAGGAAAGCTCGGATGTAGGAGATAAGATCTCTCCCGAGGCAATCTCGACTGTAGGAGATAAGATCTCCCCCGAGATAAGATCGGCTGTAGGAGATAAGATCTTCTTCGAGGAAAGCTCGGCCGCAGGAGATAAGATCTCTCTCGAGTGCCCGGTTCAACTTCGGCTGCAGGAGATAAGATCTCCTCCAAGAAAAGTTCGACTGCAGAAGATAAGATCTCCCCGAGGTAACCTCGACCGTAGGAGATAAGATCTCTCCCGAGTGCCCAGTTCAACCTCGACCGCAGGAGATAAGATCTCCCCCGAGAAAAGCTCGATCGCAGGAGATAAGATCTCCTCCGAGTGCTTGGTTCAACCACGGCTAGAGATAAGATCTCTTTCGAGCGACCGAGTCAACCTCAGCTAGAGATAAGATCTCTTCCGAGCGACCGAGTCAACCTCAGTTAGGAACAGGAGGAGAACTTCGTCCTAACCCGAGCATCAACCTCGGCTAAAGATAAGATCTCTTTCGAGCGACCGTGGGCAACCTCGGCTAGAGATAAGATCTCTCCTGAGCGATCGAGTCAACCTCGGCTAGAGATAAGATCTCTCCCGAGCGACCGAGTCAACCTCGACTAGAGATAGGATCTCTCTCAAGCGATCGAGACAACCTCGGCTAGGGATGAGGTCCGCGACAACCTCGGCCAGAGCCCCCGAAACAACCTCGATCGGAGATAGGATCTTCTCCGAGCGTTCGCAACAACCTCGACTGCAGAAGATAAGATCTCCTCCGAGGAAAGCTTGACTATAGAAGATAAGATCTCCACCGAGCCTCCGACGAGTTCAACCTCCGACCTCGATCGCAGGAGACTAGGCCTACCTCGACCTCGGTTGGAGATGAAATCTCCCTCGGACTTCAACTTCAGCATCAACTTTAGCTAGAGATGGGATCTCCCCCGAGCTTTGACCTAAATCAGTGCGGAGCCCAGAAGAAGACTTCGACAGTCGTCTTTTCTGCACTCCCTTCCTTTGAGTTTCAAGTTCGGAAGTGGGGAGCCTACTGTTGGGGATAAATCCTGCTCCTATAGAAGTTCAGCCCGATGCTCTGTCTAATGCAACCAGTAACCGCGGAAGGGCTTCAACGGACGGGTCCTAGTCGGACTCCTGAAGTTGGCCGAACTACTTAGCGATCGAGCTCCTCAAACTCCTAGCGTCTGAGCTCCTTCGAACCTGTTCAGCCTGCCGAACTGCTTAGCGGCCGAGCTCCTTGGACTCCAAGCGATCGGGCTTTAACGAGATCCCTCAGCGCCCAAACTTTCAGCGGCCGAACCCTAGCCGCACCCCTCCAGCCAGATGCATACGAGAGCCGAACTCCCCTCGAAGCTTCCTCTTCGGCCAAACTTTTTTGGGAGCTAGACTCATCCCAGACACCCTTCGGACGAACTTCTTCAGGAGCCGAACTCCTCCCTGACACCCCCTTCGGTCGGTCGAGCTCCTACCAAACTTCCCAGCGGTCGAGCCTTAGCCGCGTACCTCCAGCCAGACGCCCACGGAAGTCGAACTCCTTCCAAGCTTCCTCTTCCGGAGCCCGAACTGCTCCAAAATGGGCACACGACGAAGGTCTTCAATCCTTCATTCGGCTGGCTGTGCAGCTATCACCATCAACCCACCGCATACGGCACCTCTCCGAGAGACTGACTCCACCGAAGCTCGAGCGGTCCGCCAGCACGCGGCTGCAGCTGTCACCATCAATCCACCGCATACGGTACCTCTCCGAGAGACTGACTCCGTCGAACCTCGAGCGGCCCGCCAGCACGCGGCTGCAACCATCACCATCAAGCTTCGCTATAAAAGGGATCCTTCAGATACGCTAATCTCTCTAATTTCTAAGCTCTTCTCTTCTTCTCCAAGCTTCGGAACTCATTCTGAGCACTCCATTCCTGTTGGCCAGAGCTGACTTGATCGTCGGAGGGTCCTGTCGGAGCCACCCCTCCACCGGCTCCGAACGAGACTTTATTTTGCAGGGCTCCAATGACAACCTCATCGGCCTCCACTCCAGCGGACTCCGACGACGATCAGATTCTGCGTCAACACCTACAAAAGAAAGTTTGTGCTGACCAGGGTTGGCTTCAGCGGAGACCTTCCAATGCTTAAGTTAGTGAGATGAATTGATCGAACATAAATAAGCAAAAAAACAAAGTTTGCTCCTAAGGATGTCTTGTCTGTTTTACCAAACTAGCCAGTTTATCTTTCTTTTATAGGTGTCAGGATGATAACCACTTGGCATATGGGTTCCTCTTTTTTTGGTATGATGTAATCGTGGGTAGGTAGTTAAAACCACCTACTAATCGTCGTGGCCCATTCCTTTTGGGGGCAGTTTCGGAGGGCCAATCGTGGGCTAGATGAGCCATCTAGAGGGCTTTTGTCAGACAGTCGACTAACTTAATGCCGACTGATCATCGATCGGTTGAAAGACTTGAGACCGATCGATAGTTGGTCGAAGGATTTGAGTGTCGATCGACAGTCGATCGAAAAATTTAAGTGCCGATCGACTGTCAGCTGAATGCTTTGATGTCGATTCCTGCCTTTCCGATTGATGGTCAGTCGATCAAAAGATTATCCGTCAGTTGGTCGGTGGTCAATCGACGAACGACCATCGATGGCCAACGATCAATTGGTTGGAAGCTGGAATGTAGGGCGGCAGATTAATAGTTTTCAATAGTTGCCCCCGACGTCCAAGTCTGGTGTAATGATTTTATACTTTGATTTATGCACCGAATGTAGGGGATTGACACGTGGCATCACCTTGATTCTTGATCTACTGTCTGCCATTAATGATTTACACAACGTTCAATTAGATCGTCGTTGACGCTTCGGGGATTACAATGGTTGCCATCATTATTGAATAATCATGGAGCTCAAGAAACTTGACGATCGACTTGTCCTTGGCCAACACGTGTCGGCATCTAGTGCAATCTTCTATGAATCACGACCGTCGATTGGTCTTATAAATAGTGGACCTCCCTGAAGGTTTTTCTTCTATCATTTTCAACAGTAATAGCTTTTAAAAAATTTGATTGTTCTCTCATCTTTTAGCTCCCAGATTCGAAGTTTGAACCTTTCTTTTGATATCTTTTTATTTTTTTTCTTTTTATTTTGTTGAGTCATATGCATGGCTAGCCGCAGTAGTTCATTGTGAGGTCCGACAGCCAAAACTTCCACACTGACAGCATCAATTATAGAGTGACTTTGAGATCAGTATCAGATCCTAGAGGACTTTCGGTTGTTGGCTCCTGGTCCTGATGGTTGGATGATCTCACCTCCATCGGGTTACATTGCTTTTATTTAGAAAACCTTAGGTCGGGCCTTAGATTTTCTATTCTAGAGTTTCTTCGAAACATCTTCGACTATTATCAGGTATGTCTGGCCAAGTTAGTGCCAAATTTTATTTGGCTTTTGATAACTTTTGCCTTATTGTGTTAGTTAATTCTGACAAACCCTCGGCTTTCTTTGTTTAGACCTTTCTTTATCCTTTGACCTCATCCAAAAGTTGATGGATAGTGGTACTTTGCCCTGAGGAGGGGGCTTTCTTTCATCACCGATCTTCCATCGTCCATCCACGATTGGAAGATCAAGTTCTTCTTTATTTCGCCCCTGCTTTCTAGGGCTTTTCATCGATGTGGGGAGAACCAAATGTCCTTCCGAATGAGAATAGTTGGAGAGATTCGACTGATCGGAAGGACATTTTTTGGTTGAAAGATATGAAAGTTCTTTCATAAAAAAATTTGATCACCGAAGAGACTCTAGACGATGCCGAACTTGGTCTGGCGCCATCCGTAGGTATATGTAGTGTCTGTAGTTCTGTATTTTTTTTTCTTCAATAGGTTTTTGATATTAACCCAAATTTCTTATGTGGTTTTGTAGGGATGCATCTTCCTCTTGGAATCTCTGCGAATGAAGTCCGTCGGTTCGCCACTCGAAAGAGGGTGGCATCCAGCACTGATCCATCGCACATGTCGAAGAAGAGTTGGGTAGCTGATCCTCCAGTTGCCGGCATTCCTTCGGTGGCACCTTCCGAATCTATCAGCACTCTGGTCGTCGCCTTGCGCACCCTAGTGATGACTACTTCTACTGAAGCCCCTCCGACCGTCACACGGTTGGAGGAGGACATCATCATTATTGATGCTTTGACTGTTGCTCTGATATCGGAAGCATAGCCATCTATTATCGTGCCTGCTCGATAATTGACTCCGATCCATCGGGAGCGTCCATCATCTCCATCTACGCCTGAGTAGATGTCGGTGCCTCTTGAGCAATCGTCTACCAAGAGGAAAAGGAAGGCGCTAATTCTTCCTGCACTGGCTGAGAGTGATGCTTCCAACCATGGTTATATGGACTCCGAATGAGTTGACATTTGGATTCCTGAAGGTGGGTCGGCTTTTTTCGACTTTCAATTGATGAGGAGTTTGGTTCATGACATCCTCCTCCCGAATAATTGGGAGTCAAGAAAGAGTCTGACCTTAGCCGACTTGTTCGAATCATTCTATTCAACCATTATCCGGGTGAGTCAACGATTTGCAATTTATTTCTCTTCTTCTTTTTTCTTCTTTTTTTACACTAATTTAATTTGCTTTCCTTGGATAGTGGGCTCACGACATGGTCGAGCTTGTATCAGCCTACCGTAGAATGGCCGATTTTCGATGTGCATGTTTTGACTCGGTGTCGGCCGCAAACACTGAACGTGATTCGATGATCCGTCGGTTGGAGCAGTTGGAGATCCGTCGATTGGAGTAGTTGGAGAGGGATGCGGATGGTCAGGAGAGGAACTTGTCTGATGAAGTCTCCCACCTCCGAGTCGAGCTTGGATCGGTAAGGTCCAAACTTGAGTCGATTCAGTCTGACCTTAAGCCGGCTCAGGAGGAAGTAAAGGTGTAGGAGAGTCGCATTAAGAAGAAGAAGAAGCATGAGATAAACAAGCTGAAGAAGGACCGTGACAACTGGACCAGAGAGATAGAGGATTGACGTCGAAAGTGGTAGTCTGCCAATGTGGAGGCATCATCGGCCAAGGTGGAGATTTAAGTTCTATGGTAGGATCTCGATCGGGTGAAAGAGCTAGGCATCGAGGAATTCAAGGCCTCGACTGATCTAAAAATTTTGATCCTTCTAGAAAGTGAAGCTTCCATTGGATCGAATTTGGTGACGGTCGAGATGCTATCCAACAGCTCTTTTCTGACCTTGATCTCAGCAGCATCGTCGCCCCTGGTGCTGAAGAAGAGGAAGAGGGAGACGTCTCCGGTGCTGAAGAAGAGAAAGAGAGAGACGAGGATGAAGCATCTGATGACCTGATGAAAGACGGCACCCCCTGTCACTGCTCTTGCTTTGATCGAAGACATTTTGGCCTCTTCTACATCGATGGATGCAACCCGTCAGTTGGTTGCTGAAGTCCCGTAGGAGAGCCAGGAAGTTACCTTGATCGAAGCCATTTCTTTGACTGATATCGCTTCGACTACTGAAGTTGAAGCTATTTCTGATCCAGTTTCAGAGCAATCGATTGACAGATGAACTTATACTTTTATTTCTTTTTGGGACTGAAGTCCAAATTTTGTAAGGACTAAAGTCCGCTTTTGTAACTTTTTTTTTATAGTAATGAAGAAACTTTGTTTGCATTTGTCTTCTATTGTGCAAATTTGTCTTCTATCATTCCTATGAATACTTTGGTTGATTGTTCATTAAATATTCATCTATCGGTTTTATTTAACCAATTATCGGCTAGCTTTTAAACTGACTTAAAGTCAGATTTTTAACCAGCCAACACTTAGTTATTTTTTTTTTAAGACATTTACAGGTCAGGGACAAGCCAACCCTGGGTAGGTTTCTAACCGACTATTAGTCAGCTTTTTACCAACTCACAATTAATCAAATTTGATGATCAGGTGTAAGCCGATCATGGATCGATTTTCTACCATCCAATACTTGATCAATTTTTAGAAGTGTATGACAGTCTTGTGCAAGCCAAGCATCCTTTGACTCGGCCGTGATCAAATCGGTAAGGGTCATGTCCTTTACTAGTTGGGGTAAACCATCTAGTCTACAACCAAATGTTTGATGCTTTTCTTTCTTTATCATTTGTAAGGGAGTTATGCATCAACATTATTTGTTGGCCAACGAGTCAGTGGTCCTGCTGTAGGAGGTCGACTTATTTCCAATCAATCATACCAATCATTCGAGATGTGCCAGAAGTCATCATTGAAAGGAACACCGATAAAAAAATCGCCATTCTTTGGTCAGATATTGATCCCTACCGATGGTTAATTGATCAAATTTTCCTCCATTGCTTTTGAGTTTATGCCGGTTCTCATCCGATCGACTTGTTCAATTTTCAGCCAACTAATACATCGATAAATCGATCGTTATTCATGGGGGGGAGATCTTTGTAGAAAACTTTGCAAAAATTTTATTCTTTGTGTCTATTTAAAGTACATGAAGCTGATTTTATTGATAGTATACTTTAAGATTGTCAGCATTCCACGTTCAAGAGATTTCAACTCTATCGAGCATTTTGAGTTGATATGCTTCAGGTCAAAGGGTTTTCATTATCTAATAGGGTTCCTCTTAGTTTGGGGAGAGCTTTTCTTGGTCCAATGATTTGGATACTTTGATTTTTCATAGGACTAAGTTTTTCGAACAAATTTCTTTTGGTTTGACCCTTCTATTATAGTATTTGGCAACTTGCTATTGATAAGTGGTCATTTTGAGTTGAGCTTATTGCCGAACTTTAGGTAACAAATCCAAGTCCATATTTCTATGATCCGAGTTATTTGACTCATCATATTTTTTTACTCTCATTGATGGTAATCCGATCTCAACAGGAATCACCGCCTCCATTCCATAAGCAAGGCTAAAGAAAATTTGCCTGTTGAAACTTGAGGGGTTATTCGATAGGCCCATAACATCGAAGATAGTTTCTCTACCCAAAATTCTTTGGTCTTGTTGAGCCAAAATTTTAAACTATGGAGGATTGTTTGGTTCATAACTTTTGCTTCTCTATTTGATTGTAAATGGCCGATGAACGTCAGCTTATACGTGATGTGGTACATCATGCAAAAGTCTATAAAGTTTTGGTTATCGAATTGTCGATCATTGTCGGTTATGATTGTATGTAGGAGTCCGAATCTATAGATGATAGATTTTTGAATGAAGTTTTTCATCTTGCTTTCGATAATTTGCGCCAAAGGTTCGGCTTCCATCCATTTTATAAAATAGTCGACGGCGATGATCAAAAATTTTCTTTGTCTGAATGCCAGAGGAAAAGGACCAAGTATGTTGATCCTCCATTATACAAATGGCCATGGAGCTATGATCGATGTCAATTATGTCGTTGGTTGACATTAGATGTTGGCGTATCTTTGACATGGCTTGCATCTTTGGACGAACTCGATTGCATCCTTTTGCATCATTGGCCAAAAGTATCCTTATCGAAGGATCTTGTAGGCAAAGGACCTACCCTCTAAG
The DNA here is from genome assembly GCA_006176705.1 of Cocos nucifera. NCBI lineage: Eukaryota > Viridiplantae > Streptophyta > Magnoliopsida > Arecales > Arecaceae > Cocos > Cocos nucifera. The sequence goes on along the minus strand of QRFJ01000006.1, from coordinate 4,842,590 downwards.
TGGTTCCCACAGATTTTCTCATGAACTTCTCGAAGCATATAGTCGGCATCGATAGGTTCTAGGCACTTTAATAGCGGAAGAAAGAAGGATCATTTGTAGAGTCATCCATCCATCATTAAATATTGTGAAGCCATCCACCTTAAGCATTTTGCTTCTGATAGATCATCGAGTTGGGTCCCTTCAATCAGGTACCTGATGATCGGATCCATCCAGCTTGGTTCATCATTGATCTGCAATACTTCTTCCAACCTTTCGATACTAGGCATATCGAGATACTCGATGTAAGTTCGACCAACCTCGTTAGGGATGGTGACGGCGAGTTAGAAGAATGCATTGTCCCAAGCATTCTCTGCTCTAGAAATGTGTTAGATGTCGAAGTATTTGAAGATAGAAGTTTGATCTTTTATTTTCTTCAAATACTTTTGCATTGTCAGATCGTGAGCTTCAAAGTCGCCCTTGACTTGTCCCATGATGAGTTGGGAGTCGGTGAACATCTTTAACTTTTTGACATTGAGCTCTTTGGCAATTTTCAAGCCGATAAGAAGAGCTTCGTATTCGGATTGATTGTTTGAAGCTTTGAAATTAAACCAAAGAGCGTACTCGATGACCACTCCATTGGCATTTGCCAAAATGAGGTCAACGCCACTTCTAAGGCCATTTGATACTCCATCAATATGTAACACCCAAGTCGAATTATGGTTAGTTTCGAGGATATTTTCTATCGGCTTGCAAGTTATTTCTTCTTGATCGAACTTATCGTCCGTGATAGTACATTCGGCAATGAAGTCAGCCAGAACTTGAGCTTTCATCGATGGATGGGGGCGATATTGAATATCAAATTTATTGAGCTTTATCGCCCATTTTGCCATTCTACCCATGGTATCCGATCAATGCATGATCGACTTCAAAGGTTGGTTGGTTAAAACATATACTGTGTGGGCTTGAAAGTAGGACCGAAGCTATTGCATCGAAATGATCAAGGCATAGATCATCTTCTCTGTCCTTGATTATCGTGGGTTTCGGCATTATGAAGCACTTTGCTTGCATAGTAGATGGGGTGCTGTATCCGACTTTCATCTTCTCTGATCAAAATCGAACTTACACCTTCGTTGGACATAGCCAGATATAAGTATAGTGGTTTTCCTTCCATTGACTTTATGAGCAACGGGGGAGACATCAAAAATTTCTTTAGCTCTTCAAAGGATCATCAACATTCATCGGTCCGTGAGAAGTCTTTAGTTTGCTGTAGAGTTCTAAAGAAGGAAAACAACTCATGACAGACTTGGAGATGAACCGATCGAGCACGACGATTCTTCTATTGAGTTGTTGCACCTCCTTCTTCGAGGTTGAATATTTCATGTCGATGATTGCTCTTATCTTCTCAAGATTTATCTTGATTTCTCAATGTGAAATAAGAAAATCAAGAAACTTTTCAGCCGTTACTTCGAAGGCACATTTGGTTGGATTTAGCTTCATTCAGTGTCGTCAGAGTATGTCGAAAATCTCTTCTAAGTCTCGGACATGATCCTAACTTTGAATGCTTTTTACTAGCATATCATCGACGTACACTTTCATATTCTGCCCAATTTATGGCTTGAAGATTTTATTCACCAACCGTTGATAGGTTGCTCCCACATTTTTGAGTCCAAACGACATAACTCTATAGCAATAATTTTTTTATCAGTGATGAAGGTGATATGTTCTTCGTCCTTCGATGTCATTTGGATCTAGTTGTAGCCTGCGAAAGCATCTATGAAGCTTAGGAGTCGATGTCTAGAGGTCACATCAACCAGCTGATTGATCTTCGAGAGAGAAAAATTATCTTTCAGGCATGAGAGGTCACATCAACCAGCTGATTGATCTTCGAGAGAGAAAAATTATCTTTCAGGCATGCTTCATTCAGATTAGTATAATCGATGCAGATACGCCATTTTTCATTGGCATTTCGCACCATGATAATATTTGTAAGCCAATCTGGATAATGGGCCTCTTTAATGAATTCTGCCATGAGGAGTTTATTCACCTCTTCGTCGATGATCTTCTATTGCTTGGAAGCGAATGGTCATTTCTTCTATCTCATCGGTTTGACGTTCGGATTGATGTTCAGTCGGTGGATGATTATTTCTAAAGGTATGCTAGGCATGTCGGTTGCTGACCAAGTGAATATGTCTGCATTGGCTCTTAGTAATGGAACCAGTTGTTCACGCTCCATCGCCTGAAGGTGTGACCCAATTTGAACAACCTTAGTTGGGTCATTGTCTTGCAACGGGATGGAGACCAACTATTCGACCGGCTCATCTCACTTTTCATCTTTCCACTGATCAAGTCTTCCTAGTAGCGAAGAATCTTCCGACTTATTCTCTTTTGTGGTGATTGCAGGGCAACATCAAGCAATCTGTTAGTCATCTCGCATCTCTCCAACTCCAGCCTTGGTAAAAAATTGGACTAGTAAATGATATGTTGATACTATCGTCCTGAGAGCATTGAGTTTCGATCTTTCGAGTATGGTATTATACATCGATAGGACTCTAATGATCATAAAAGTCTAGACAATAGTGCTTTATCGAAGTTTTATCCCCACAGCTAATGAAAGATCTATCTCTTCCTCAACATCGATGGTGTCTCCTGTGAATTCGATCAAAGGGATGGGAACTCTTCGAAGGCGTTATCATTATCCAAAAAAGAGATGGGTTTATTGAATCGTTGTTTCTTGATCGATTCTTCTTCGAATGTTGCCCCCTTAGCTCTTGGTCGCCTAGAGATCATGTTAATCATCCTAGCAGTTGGTCAATTTTGATGAATTTTCTCTGACACCAATGGTGGTTGATCAGCATGTGGCTGAGTTGGGCAATCGAGCCAGAATTTGTCAAAAAATTCCCATCGAATGAGAGCCTCGATCTCGTTCTTTAGCTGAAAGCACTGTTCGATATCGTGGCCATAGTCATGATAAAACCAATAGTACTTTCTTTTGTTCTTACTTTGGTTCTTCATCGACAGACGTCGGCGAAGGTAATTCTCTCCTTCAATCTTCATTAAGATTTGCACACGTGGAGCAGAGAGAGGAGTGTAGAAATCATATCGAATCTTCACATTTGTCGATACTGGATTCAGCTGAGAGAAGATTGTTTTTTTGTTCAGGGCGGGCTGGTTCAGTCCAGCCAAAGCATCATTCTTTCGCTGCTTTTTTTCTAATCATTTTTGTTTAACTGGCACCGACCAAAAGTGCCTTCTTCTGTATGGATGTATTTATCCATGCACTCCAGGAGTTTAGCATAAGTCTAGAGATGGTTCTTGTCCAGTGAATAGGTGAACCGAAAATCCTGCATACCTTATTTCATAGTTGAGATGGCCAAATCCTTGTTGAGGTTTCGGACCTTGAGCGTGGCGATGTTAAAATGTGCCATGAAGGTCCAAAGAGTTTTTTTCTCTTCTTATTCGATCAAGAAGAGGATGTCAGAAGTTCGTGGCACCCTTTGGATAGTGCTGAAGTGAGCAATGAAAGAATCTTCAAGCTGTCCAAAAGAGTTGATACTTTTCGACTAAAACCTAGAATACCAAGCTCGAGCAGCTTTCCACAGGATAGTCGAGAAGCCAATGCACATAAGGGCATTATTCGTCCCTAGATTATCATGAGAGCTTTATAGTTCTGAAGATGATCAACTGGATTGGTGGAGCTATCATATGATTCCATTTGTGGCATCTTGAATCATGATGGGATCAGGTTGTTCAAGATGTGGAAGGAAAAAGGAGCTGTTTGGGTATGGAGACTGTCGAAGGTCTCTCCTGTCGCATCCTCTTGGATCTGAGCTAGTCGATGATCGATTTTCTTGAGTTTTTGCTCATAGTTATCAAACTATCGTTGATGAGACGTCCTCGAGGTTGATCCTCCCGAGGAACTGGTGGAGGAAGGGGTGGTCGAATCCCGCGGCTATTTTTTCTTATGCTAACTCCGGCAGGAGGATGGAAAAATGGAGCATCATGATCGACGGATGTCTCCTCGCGAGCGGTGAGGAGATGGAGCTTCCATTCGATGGGAACGTCGAGATGTTTGCTCCGGTAAGGATGTGGTGGAGCATCTTGAGATGCGACAACTGTGCCTAGACGGTACTGCCTGCATCGTTGGACTTTCCACCACTATATGCGGCTGCTGGCTGTTGAAGACTGTGAATAGCCTCCATCAGCATTCGGACCTACTGCATCAATGCAGCTAGTTGCCGGGCTTATGCATATGCCATAACTGTCGGATGCGAAGAGCTCGGTTCCGCCACTATCATTGGCGGAGGGGGAAGTGCTTTTCATCGGGATGACCGACCGGTGGAGCTAAGTGAGTTACGAGCACGAGTTTTTACCATTTGTGAAGTTGGAGTTTTGATGATACGCCCCTACTTGGCACGCTAATTTGTTGCGGCCAATCCACCTGCGCTTGCAATTGATTGTCAGAAAACTTGTAAAAGAAAGTCCATGCTAACTGAAGTTGGCTCCGATGAAAATTCTTCGATGCTTAAGTTAGTGGGATGGATTGATCGAACAGGAATAAGCAAAGAAACAAAGTTTGCTCCCAAGGGTGTCTTGTCTGTTGTTGGTGCAGAAATCCATCGCCGCCGGAGGTCGCCGCAATCGAGGCCGCTGGGCGCCGCCGGGGACCTGCAAAACGAAGTCCCGTCCGGAACCGGTGGGGTGGTGGCTCCGGCAGGACCCTCCGACGGTCAAGTTAGTTTCCGGCCAACAGTAATGGAGTGCTCGGAATGAGTTCCGGAGCTTAGAGATGTGGAGGAGAGCTTAGAGAGTCGAGAATTCAGAGAGCTTAGCCTTAGTATGTCGGGAGGGGTCCTTTTATAGCGGAGCTTAGTTGATGGTGATGGCTGTGCCGTCTGGCAGAGAGTCGTCGGGCAGCATGGAGTTTGGTACGGAGAGGAAGGCGTCGTCCGGTAGATCGTGGGAGCCATACCGGCGAGTCGTGGGCCGCATGGAGTCCGGTACGGAGAGGAAGGCGTCGTCCGGTAGATCGTGGGAGCCATACCGGCGAGTCGTGGGCCGCATGGAGTCCGGTACGGGAGAGGAAGGCGTCGTCCGGTAGATCGTGGGAGCCATACCGGCGAGCCGTGGGCCGCATGGAGTCCGGTACGGAGAGGAAGGCGCCGTCCGGTCTTGCTGCAGGCGACAGTTCGTCCAATGGAGTTCGGACTTGTAACAGAGTTCGGCCGAGGGGGAAGCTGGGGGAGTTCGTCTGGCTGAAGGGTCGGCCATCTGTAGAGTTCGGCCGCGGGACGGTTGCCGAGGAGTTCGACCGCTGAGAGGCCCGAAGAAGCTCGGCTGGCCAGTTGAAGGACTTCGGTTGCTAGTTGGTTCGGCCAGGGCTCGCTGAGGAGTTCGGTCGCCTAGGGTCGGTCCGAAGGGGTTCGGCCACTTGGGCTCGCCTGAAGTCGGTCCGAAGGAGTTCGGCCGTGGGGTCCGAAGGAGTTCGGCTGCATGGGCTCGCCTGGGGTCGGTCCGAAGGAGTTCGGCCGTGGGAAGTCCGAAGGAGTTCGGCTGCATGGGCTCGCCTGGGGTCGGTCCGAAGGAGTTCGGCCGTGGGGTCCGAAGGAGTTCGGCTGCATGGGCTCGCCTGGGGTCGGTCCGAAGGAGTTCGGCCGTGGGAAGTCCGAAGGAGTTCGGCTGCATGGGCTCGCCTGGGGTCGGTCCGAAGGAGTTCGGCCGTGGGGTCCGAAGGAGTTCGGCTGCATGGGCTCGCCTGGGGTCGGTCCGAAGGAGTTCGGCCTCTAGGCAGTTCGGCCCGGACCTTGGTGCGGGGAGTTCGGCCTCTAGGCAGTTCGGCCGGACCTTGGTGCAGGGGAGTTTGGCCTCTAGGCAGTTCGGCCCGGACCTTGGTGCAGGGGAGTTCGGCCTCTAGGCAGTTCGGCCGTGGTAGGGGCTCGGCCTGGCGCCTGGCGCTAAAGCTCTTCAGCGACTACTGGTTACATTGGGCTGAGCGTCGGGCCGGGCTTCGGCAGGAGCGGGATTTATCCCCAACATCTGTCTTATCAAATTAGCCAGTTTACCTTCCTTTTATTGGTGTCAAGATGATAACTACTTGGCACATGGATCCCTCTTTTTTCGGTGTAGTATAATCATGGGTAGGTAGTTAAAACCATTCACTAATCATTATGGCTCATTTTTTTGGGAACGGTTTCAGAGGACCAATCATGGGCCAGATGAGCCATTTATGAGGCTTCCATCGATCAGCCGATTAACTTAATACCAACCGATCATTGATCGGTTGAAAGATTTGAAATCGATCGACGATCGATCGAAGAATTTGAGTTTCGATCGACAGTCGGTCAGAAAATTTAAGTACCGACCGACTGTCGAATGAATACTTTGACGCTGATTGTCGCCTTTCCGATCAATGGTCAATCGGTTGGAAGATTATCCATCGGTCAATTTGTGGTCAATCGACGAACGACCATCAGCGGCCGACGATCAAGTGGTTGGAAACTGGAATGTAGGATGATAGATTAATAGTCTCCAACAATATATATATGGCATATGTTTTCACGTGGTCTACTTCATCTAAGTTAATATTTTTTAATTTTAGTTTCCGCTTCTCATTCACTTGTATTTTAAGGAAGCATGTTTGGTAAAATTACATTGAAAATATATGAAGTGATCTATCAGAGGTGGTTGACTACCAAGAAAAGAATAAAGTGCTTTTCAGCTTGAACACTCTAGTTCGGAACCCATACGATTGTTTTGGTGATGGACCTCTTAAACTATTAAATGCCACGAAGACTAAACCTAATTCTAATTGTTGAATTAAATAAGACCTTGCGCCATCTTACTATAATATTCAGCCAAATTTATAGTCCCCTAGATCGGTGGTTATGTACAAGTCCCTGAGATTTGGCTTCTATACTTCATAAGGGAGACTTATCATCTAAGTAAATCTATTTGTATCATTCTACGTAACCACGTTCCGCTGATCAATCCAATATTTATTCGCCACATTACCTTCTTAGATATAAATTATTTAAGTTAAAAATAATAAAAAAATTATTAATTAAAACTGTTCTATATCTTGAACCATTCAACAATATATCAACATATTATTTATTGATAAAAAAAATATATTATTATTTAAATTTAATTAAAAGTTTTAAATTAAAAAAAATTCTTAAGCTAGTCGATAATTTTTATTTTATATATATATATATATATATATATATATATATATATATATATATATATATATATATATATATATATATATATATATATATATAGTGTACCGATTTATTATTGATGATTCAGGATAAATATAGTAAAATTACTGTAACCAATAGATTCTCCAAAAATAGATATGACAGGTCCATGACCGGAGAGTGGTTCATGTCACTATTTATAATTTGGTTCGTGATAAGAATTTTTCTTCGCTGAAACAAACCGTTCAGAAACTTCAGCCGGCCAGGTTGTCATTTGCCCCTCACCAGCTGCTTGCGTAAGAGTGGTTCTTTTTCAACTTTTTTTTTTTTTCTAAATAAAAATTATAAAGACCCTGTTCCTTGTCCTATTGCCCGACACCCTCCTTGTTCAAGAAGGTAACTCCAAACCTTCGGTTGTCCTTACCCTTTATTGTTAAAGGTAAAAGAAAACAAGGGTAGCCTCCAACCACCTCATCTCTTGCTTCTCGGATCCATCGAATTAGACTCTAAACGATGGCCGCCGTCGCCGACGCCAACGAATCGAAGCCAAGCGCCCCGCCGGGGGACGCCGTGGCACCGGACATCGAGAACGGTGCGGCGGCGAGCGTCCCCTCGAACGGCGGTGGCACCGGAGGCGACGACGGGGGCGCGGTGGTGACGTCGGTGGTGCGGCGGTGGAAGCGGGAGGACCTCCTGGAGAAGAGCACGCTGCTGCTCCGCGCGCTGGGCTGCCTCTTCTCCCTCGTCTCCTTCCTCGTCATGGCCTCCAACAAGCACGGCGATTGGAAGGACTTCGATCGGTACGAGGAATACAGGTAAAACAAAGAAAGAATTGCATCTAAAAAAAAATAATCGAACAAATTCTGATGATTTTTATTGGTTAATTGAATAGGTATCTGCTGGCGATCGCCATCCTGGCGTTTCTATACTCCACGGTCCAGGTGGTGAGGCAGGTGCAACGGTTCGGGACGGGAAGAGATCCGGTGCCGGGACGGTTTTCGGGGATCCTGGACTTCGCCGGAGATCAGGTGGGTAATTCCTCTTTAGTTTCAAAGGATCAATTTTATTTGTTTAGTTTAGCGCCAATGTCCATGGACCAAAGCATAACGATCGATTCGATTCATATAGTTGTCGGCCAAGGAGAATTTTGGAGGAAATCGTATCGATTTCCATGGCGGATAATTGGGTGGGATTCAGGGATACTGTGGTGCTGGAATGCCTGAATCTTCGAGACTTTGCAGGGGTAATTTGCTGGCGCACGTAATTCCAAACCAGGCTGTGGTTTGTGTGGGTCCCGTCGGGACCCACGTAAGCAGGCGCGGGTTCTATTATGTGAGAGATACCCAACCGCATAAACTTATCCTCTGGTCGAAAAGGTTTTCCTATGGAAAAGAAGCATGACATGCTCCGACGGGTGGTCTTAGGACCATTAGCATTATTTTCTTTAAAAAAAGGGAAAACAACTTTTCCTATTGGTTTGCACAAAGCCTTTTCATTTTCAGTCTTTTTTTTTTTTCCCTTTTTGTTGATGTTGTGTGGTACATAACATTTTTTACGTTGAAGTTATGCACAAAAAGTGTAGATGAAGCATCCTTGTCAGTAGCTGTAATTTGTGCCAATCATCTTCACATTTTAGAACTAGACTATGAAAAAGAAATATGGTAAGCACTTGATTTTATTCTTGTTTTCTCCTATCTTCAATGTCCCATTGTTATTATAACATTAGCAAGTAATTTTCTTCCTACATTTGGATAGTATTTGCTTGTGTTTGACAACACGCATACCACTCTTAGGCTCTATAATGCATCCTTATGGTGTATTTGGTTCATGACCGGAATTGAAATTGGAATAGAAAAAGAATCGGTGTATTTGGTTCATGACCGGAATTGAAATTGGAATAGAAAAAGAATCGAAATGGTCATATCTCTTAACATATTTGGTTCATGATAAAAATCAGAATCAGAATGGAATTTAAATACCAGGAGAAGGGGGGGGGGGTGGGGAGTAGGGAGGCATTCCCATTCTCCTCTAAAATCGGAATGGGATGAGACTCTCTCTAAACAAGGGTGGGTTGCTCCTGTTTTGAAACCGCGGATGGTGTGGGTGGATTTTCGCCATCCGACGGCCATAGTAGCCTCCCAACCCCTTTCCCTCACTAACCTTCTTTCCCTACCCCTCCCCTCTCTTTTCATCTCTTTTGGCTCTTATTTTCTCTCGCAGAGGACCGCGAAGCCTGGAAGCATCTCCATCGGTCTTCCATTTTTTCCTCCCCCATCACTCTTTCTATCTCTTTTCCTCTCCGATTCATCCTTGCTTCCATGTCGATTCGGATATGGTACGGAGGCATACCAACTCGTACCATTGGCCAGCCAGTATGAGGTCTAGTTCAAAGTCGGCAATGCTTGTTAGAAATAAAGGATTAATGTAACACCAAATTATTATAAGATTAACTGTTTGGCACAAATTTCTTAGACTGTGTGGACCTTGATCTATTGGCGCATTTACCATCCCGTTGCAGACTTATGGTGGAGCTGAATTCTAGCTTATTGATGAAAGGAAAGAGTAATGAAGAAGTTTCAGTCAAGCAACAATCAAGATTCAAGCCACTACCAGAAATGAATCTCAAGATTTCTGTTTGAAGTCTCTCTATTCTTTATATGACAATATTTCTCATAATGAAAACAGTTTTTACAATTAATTTGGAAACTGGACATTAGGGTTTCAGAAGTTCACTTGTATGTCTGAAAAACTTATCTTAAAAGCATAACATGAAGCTAAATTTTCACTTATGCAGTAGTTGGTGAATGTTCTCAATCCATGCTATATTTCTCACAAAATCCCTGTTAAGCTGGAAAAATTGATAGGGTCTGTTAATGTTTGATTGGTTAATTTTTCTCTCTGATGTGCTGTGATACATTTTTACATGCACATTATAGGAAATGGATGTATTTGCTATATTATAAAAAATGCAACCTGCATGTAAATTACTTCAAATTGAAAAAGATTTTCGTTTGTCCATCAGTAGTTTCTGCAAGCACTCTGAAAATTTCAGACAAAAAGGTAAATGGGTAAGAAAAAGGAGGGGTCATACCATGTTCATTCATATGTTGTACATGCTCTGTTATTACAAATAAAACGAATTCTTGCTGTGACTTACTAATGGGGATTTGTTGCTCTTATACATGTGACTCTTTGCAGAATAATTAATGATGGTTCATAAAGAGAGATCACTATGAAATCATCAAGCATAACAGGATATGTTAGAATTATATGATTTGTTCCATTTTCATTTGATGAATTGATCTGAAATTTTATAATTTTTGGTCTTGCAGGTCATTGCATACCTGTTGATCTCATCACTATCTGCAGCCATCCCACTTACTAATAGCATGCGAGAAGGAGCAGATAATATGTTCACCGATGCATCTTCAGCTTCCATTAGCATGTCCTTCTTTGCATTTATAGCGCTTGCCTTATCTGCTCTTATATCAGGTTACAAACTTTCTAAACAAACTTATATATAGATGCACCATCTTGTTTGTTAAATTTTTTTTCGAAACCTTGTGTCTGTACATCCCGTCTCTTATAGCAAGGTGTATGTTGTTCCATTCCTTGTACCGTTCAGAGTTTATAGTTAAAATGTGTTTGTATGATAATAAGATCTTTGGGAAATAATAATACTTTTATTTGTTTCTTTTAGTTTGCAACATTGTCCTCATTTAGCGCATCGATCTTTGGTTAACTTATTCTTCCATTCCTGCTATAGCCTTTTTCTTCTGAAGTCGAAATTTAAATAGAGACGTTTCGTTCTGGTTACATGAAAGAGGATTACTCTTCCTTGGAGATATAATGATAACACTGCAATAACATGCTTCATTCAGGGTGCAAAAGGGTGAGTTTGATGGGAGAAAAGGATTTAGTGGAGCTTCGATTAAAAAAACCAAACACCTCCGTTAGCTCGATAACTGTGACCTCCTCTTGATGGGAACAATTTAGTTGGGATGATATTAATATTCAGTAACTCAGGAAAGAAAAAAAAAAAAAAAAAAAAACTGAAAGCCATGAAGAGCATGACATGGATTCAAACTATCAATAGCACGTTTTATTGACCATAAAAATCAATATGGGAAACAGTAAAATTAGTTGTCAAGAAAAAACAACAATACAAGATATAAATAAATCCCAATTTTAATGATGCTCAAGCTTTTCTTTGATAAACCATGCATGGCTCCTGAATAAGTCGCCAGGCAATAACATGCAAAACAATTTAGTCCTATAAAATATTAATTTAATTATGCTTCATTATTCAGATATAATTCAAAATTATTTAATTTAGCAAATCTAAAGAATTGGTAGAAATCGCTTCATCAAATTCCATATTCAACTCGAACAAACAACACGGCCAACCGAAATCCCTTCCAGGCGGCTACAAACCCAAGGAGTAAAACTATTCGTTTCATCCACTGGGCATTGGAAGCAGCGAAGCACCACCCAAACGAAGGGCATTAGATTTAGGTTATCTTTCTGCTCTCCGGAACGTTTCCTCACATGCTATCAGAACGGATGGAACGCTGACGTGTCCAGGATAACGACATATCCCGCTTCGCCACTTGTACACCCGAATCCTGGATCATCACCCACGGTTTCGTGGTTCACAGTTTGATTCTTCCTCGTGCCCATCCTTGCTCAATCACCGCCCGTCCAATTCCAATCATCACCAGGTTTCCATTGTCAATCACTTGGCTGAGACGATGCCAAGCCCGGGCTTGGATTGGGTAAGGGTGGTGGACAGCGAACGGATTTTTTTTTTTTTTGGGGACGGGCAAAAATCCTAACCGCTCCTAAATTTAGCGGAAAGTACAACAGGCCTCTGTAAAGATGCAACGGATCCAAGGTGAGGTGAGATCATCACTCATAAATCACATTTTGCTACTGGGCTGAACACTTAAATTGCCGTGCAACGATGTACAAGCGGCCGCATGATCTACTTTGTGAGCCAGAGGTGATACGTGGATGGCCATGATTGATGAGCTGGACTTATTCAGTTTAGCCCCCTCAAAACGAGCATCTATAAGAAAAGTTGTTGGGTCGAAGCTTGTGAAATTTGAGATGGGCTAAACCAATAATGGGGCTATTTTCTCGTATATATTTGGGCTCGATTTGTTCTACGTGACTACGATGTTCTTGGAATGACGTTAAAGACGCAGCCTAAAACAGGACCCAAGTGGCCTACTAGGACCTTCAGCTATCGGAGTTAGGGCAGCCAGTAGACAAGTCCGGCCCTAGTGCTGCGAAGGGCACGGCGAGGGCGATCAATTCAGGCTGGCCTTGAAAACTAAAAGCCCAAAACATTTGAGCCCGGGCCTGTAATGAGACATGCTTGAATTCAACGTGGTTCAGAATATTATCCAAACAAACTTGTGTGGTTGGGTTCAGTTTAGATTGAGCACACTTGTTTGGACTTTGTTTAGCTTAGACCTGAGATTTTAATCCCATAGCAGGCAGATTCAGTCCTCGGCAAGAACGGTCTATTGACTCCCTAGTGGGTTAAATATAACTTATGAGAGTAAAATGGTCAGCCCAAGCATCCTCCCTTTCTGGCCCGTCCAGAATCAAACTATTAGGCATTTTGTCAAATCAAGTTAAATTAGACAAGTAGACTTAGGTTATACAACCATTAAATCAAAACATTCCTTAAGATCACGTAAAGTCAAAGATGTGCGGTTCTCGAGCTTACTTGATTTTGCCAAGATGTCGAAACTAGAATTGTGAGGATAAAGCGGACAACAGATCATATACAAATACCTACTGATTGGTCCGCACAACCACATTTTAGCTGCTCGAATAAGGGTATAACATTATCTGACTTGGTTGTGAGCACTCTTTTATGCGAGATCTTGGACAAGTGAATTGAAGATCTAGCCAGGTCTCTGTTCTATAAACTACATCTAATGTTAAGTGACGAAACTTGACCTAGCTGTTCAGTCCAATCTGACTGACTTGACGGATACATCAGGTTTTGATATTGAATTGCATAGTTTAGACTTGTTTAAGACATTGGCTGGCTGGTGGTTATTTCGTTGGAATTAAGAACATGACCGGTTCTTGTCCAATTCCGTCCAACTAATTAGTCCAGTCTAACTTCCAGAAGACTGGAGTCAGGACCACAAAGCTTGCTTTCTATGCGCTTAAATGCCATGCACCACTGAGTGCAGATAAGCAATGCGGCAATAAATCCGAATTCTGGCCTAACATTCACTATATACGAAAAATTTGAATCCAAATCTGACAGGAGAAAGGACCCAAAAACAGAAAAAAAGGTATGTTTCTTTTAACGGTCATCTCAGTTTGTCTTGTTTCGTGCTTGGGCTTGGTTTACTTTGCAAGCGTTGTCGTTCATTTTCATTGGATTGACTAGCTTTTTGCTTGGTTCCATCAGTATATTGATGGTCCAAAGGGCCAGTTCTCTCACATTCCAAAAGCCAAGATGCTGCTGCTTTCAACAACAAGTAATGAAATTTGGCAGCCTTCAAGTGGTTGTTACTTGTTACCAGATAGGATTCATACGAGTCAGGTCACGTTAATGAATCTTGTTTAGCTGCTTTTAGCATTTTTTTATATTTGCGGCAGCTGTAGCAGAACTGGAGACGATTGTGAAATAAAGGAAGAAGACTCGGGTGGCTTTTAGATATTGGGGGGCCCAATGCTTACTTTAGTACCCACCGTTGAGTAAGGTGCAACCTTTCACTTCCATTAAATAATAATAAAAAAAGAAGAAGAAGAAAGATTGAAGCTTTCACTCCATATCGAGAGGAAAAAGTATCGTTAGGTCGAGTCTGTTAGGTTGATCTAAGCAAGATTTGAGTTGAGTGGAAAACTTTATTCGGTGTCAGCTTGGTTTAGATTGAGTTGTTGATGACTTGGGATGAGGGGAGCCTTCATAATTCTGATACAGGTCTACATTGAGCCGCATTAATCGCAACTTTAACCTATCATTCAACTCGAAATTGAAACATTTTTCGAGAATTTTCCAATCCGATCATTACTCAAAATACATGTATATACTTAGTCAGTCCAAGCTAAATTACTTGTTGCTTTTTCTTTATTAAAAAAAAAAAAAAAAAATCCCTTAGGAGGGACAAACACAAAAATTGATGCATTTCTATACTAGGATGAAATTTATCAACCTTATTACTGGCACATTCAGATTAAGATCTGAACCAACCTAACTTGCAGCAAATGTTTCTTTGGTATATTTTTGTTCATCATTTTTTTATGGACAATGATGGTATTTCCATCTCCACAGGACGCTTCCCTGCTTCTCACACCGCGCACACGGGAAACACCTTCAATACCAAACGGCAGTTTGGAGAGTTTGGACATGGTATTGTGCTTGACCTGAGACATCTCTAGGTGAAACTAGGCTTTCAACGTTTCTACAAAATTATCATAGAGGGACCCAGGAAAATGACCCAAGTATGAAACGTCCATCCTCTCAACACCACCCTGGTTTTCATTGATCAGTCCAAATCACCAACTTTAAATATTGCTTTAGTATAATAATAAGCAAGCGAACAAACTTTGAGCCAATTTTTCCGACATTTAGAAGGGCATCAGCAGCGATCATCCATGACCTTCACACAACCTCGATAAGGCCGTCGGCGATGCGGGCCACCTAACGCCGCCGACCAATCAATACCACAAGCCGTGCCGGGCAAGATATACATCTCGTAACATTAATAAATTACATATATTCTGCTAACCTAAGATTCTTAGAGGGGAAAACATGTCATCAAAATGTTATGAAGCATGCTGCAAAGCCTATTAAGACACGTAGAGTTGCTCCAAAAGTTATTTTAACACCCAAAGCCAAGCATGCCTCTTGAGAAAAGGTAGGTATTCTTCAGCCTTTCCAGATCCCTCCAATAGATTTCACGCTTACCTTGTTTTTTATGTGACCTAGAATTTTAAATGCTGACGAACAGAGAGTAATTTGATCAACTGGATGGTTGGGATCAGAGGCATGAAAGTTGTGGCCAAGTTGCCAAGCTTCTGATGGGGTCAGAAAAGGACGAGTTGACAGACTAGACTTGTGAGGTAAAGAGAAGCTAGTGGAGGATCCTCCTGCCAAATATCTTTGACGTTTCCAAGCTTCGTATTCAAATGGCAGTTGGTTAGCTGGTGTCAATTTAAAATATCCTACTAACCACAGTAATTAAAGTAGTTAATTTATAACCAGAGACACGTCATGCAATTAATTTCGTGTGTGGTCTAGCAGGAAAAACTCCAAGGTGATAATAATATATCTTTTTGATAGCTATGGAAGAGCTAATTCATTCAGTCAAGTCTTCAGCTCATCTTTCTTTAAGTTGGAGGTCTTATTTTACTCGGATATCTCTTTTCTATTCTCCTCTTTCCTCTCCTTACTAGCTTCATATTCTCTCATTTGCATGTTTTGCCTCTGAACCCCAAGAGAAGCAGAACAGGATCTAATGCAAATTCATGCTTTTCACGGTTTAAAATTATGTGAATAGATTGCGAGCAGATTACACCGAAATTTAGAGATGTTTCATTTCAGCGTTCTTTTTTTTTTTTTTTTTGAATGGATTCATTTCAGGGTTCACGACTGACAAAATTCTCCAATTCAATCCAGTGCAGATAGACCAAGACTCCACTCTAGTTAGTCTTCAGAGGCAATTTTTTGTTTTCATTGTTTGGGGGTCTTGTTATCGGACACACGTGCTGGTAAATTTTTGCTGCAGCAAAACAAATAAATTTATCAAACTACATGGTGATTCCAATGCCAAATCCCAACATCCTAGAATATATATGTTTTGCTTGAAGTGATTTCGTACTCTTGTTGTCTTTTTAGTAACTCCCACAGATCAAAAATAATAGACGAGACTATTATCCAAATTTACTCCCTCCAGTGATTCATACTTCGCATTCTACACGAGACTGAGGGCAAATACTTTCTTCGGTCTATCTATTTTCAAATGGTGGGGGTCGTGCTCTCAATACCGCCTTAGATTTCCTTCTCGGGGCAATGTAGATAGAATAGAACCATATAACATATTCAAATAAACTGCGTTCTCCTTGTGTGTTACAAAATAGTGATATAGGAGCATCAGAGGCCTGGTCACGAGCACAGAAGGGCCTCAAACAAATCAACAAATCACACTAAATCTTCTCTATATCACTTTGAATCTACACCAAAACCGTATGAGATATACAACATAATTCTGATCACCAAAATTCACTGTGATCCTTCCGAGTCCCCCCAAACGTTTTCAACATAGCAATGACTCCAGAAACATGTCCTCTCTTGGTTCTTCTTTAGTTTTAGGGAACACGATCTCCATGTGTCTCTGCTGTTGCTGCTGATTCACGAAGGAATTTATCGAATTCTCGTATCCAGAGTAACCGTAGCCCCCCGTGCCCTGCAGCATCTCAAGTGTCAATGGAGACTGGCTTTCTGATGCATTAAGACGTCCCCCAAGGATAGAGCTAGCAGTGATGTGGTTTGCATGGTTGGGTACGGCTGAAGGCCTTATTGCCATGCTGATGTTGTAGTTGTTGTTCTCTGTTGAGGGCCTGCTAACTGCGTGCCCACCGCTTCCCCGAGCTGCAGGGACATCATGGTTGTGCTTGCCCTCATACGTCGTGATCACCGCCCTCAGATCGTGCGACGCCCTCTCGACGTGCTTCCTCACCGGGCAACCCACAGTTGTGCATTTGTAGTAGCTCCTGTTGATCATAACAAGCATTTTAATGATAAGAATGCAAGCCAGGCCAAAATTTGATCTAATAAATATACTATGAGAACATAAAGACAGGGTGATGCTTGGTTAGATTCTTCACATGTTAAGAGCTGGATGAAGTGTTTCCTCACCTTGGATTTGGATTCCCCTTCACCACCTTCTGTCCATATTTTCTCCACCGATATCCATCGTCAAGGATATCGATATCGCTTGTGGTCTGAACCACCACCCTTGGTTCCCTCACAGTCTTATTTCCTGAGGCTGATATCCCCTCATTCTCACCTTCTTTCTTCCTGAAAACAAATAAGAAGGCCTAATTAATTTCTGTTACAAATTTACAACAATTCAAGTCAGTTCACCATAAGAGCAATTCTCATAGAGAAGCTTACCAACGCTTGGCATCGGGCTCGTCTTCATCAAAGTCATCTCCCCTAGAATTGCTCCTCTGCGAGCTCATGTTGTTGCCATCATCACCAAAGGAAACTGAGGAATTGTCCGGCGTCGCAACCGAATCGATCGGGGTGCCTGCTTGGCCCCCGAACGAATGATCATATGCTTCAGAAGGGACAGAACCCTGAATTGCCTGAGAAGAAGCTGAATTCCTTCTAGTGGACTGAGGCTTTCGGTGGTTGTGGGTGCCCTTGTACACAATCTCAGTGATCTGCCCATCTAAGTTTTTCTCCACCTTCTTCTTTGTCGGGCAATTCGGGTAGGTGCACTTGTAGTAGCTCCGCGGATTTTCGCTTCCTTTCACCTGTTTCTGCCCATATTTTCTCCAATTGTAGCCATCGTCTGACCTTCTTTGCTCTCTAAGGGTCTGAGCAGCTTGACTGGAATGGTTGTAATCTGATTGGTACCCGCCGTTGTTGTTGCCTTGGGAATTTGCCTGCAGAGTTGGAATTTCTGAAGAACTAGTTCGGATCGGCGCCATGTTGTCAGCTTTGATGTTGGTCTTCTGTGAAGATAGTTCAGAATTATTGTTGCTGGTCTCATGATGACCCCATGGTTGTTGATGTCCTTTGAAGGCCTCTTCCTATATGGATTAACACCAAGACAATTATTAGTGACAGAAACACACACAATTCTATAGGGAAATCACTCAAGAAATCAGAATTTTGATGCGTTTTGTGTAACTAATCATGATGAAATGGATAATCGATAAGGTGAGATAAGAACAAGTACCGTAGAAACTGCGGCAGAAGAAGATTGGAAGGTTGTGAATTGGGAGTTCATGGGCTTTGTGTGGGGTTGGAAAGAGAAATCAGAATACGCCCTGTTTTCCTCCTTAATGCCCTGTCGAGGATTAGCCGAGTTGATCTTCCAATTGAAAGCCTGTGAAGGAAAAGTCCCGGTGGTTGGAGACGGCAAGATCTGTTCCCAACCAAATGAACTGGTTAGCACAGCGGCAACTGTTATCCAATTATAGAAGGAAATTGGAAAGTATACATCTATAGAAATAATACTAGATCCATTTAGAGATATACAGATCCATCAGCTAAAAAAAAGAAGGAAAAGATAAGGGCAAAAGGAACCCAGAAAGATATTGAGTGATAAGAAGAAACAGTTTCTTTTACTCATCATCATCCAAAAGTAAAATAAAATAAAATAATAAAACAGGACCATGTGTTCCATCTATATGAAACTCTATATTTTCACATCATTTATATGGTATTAAAACCACCAACTTGATCATCATAGTTACATAACAGCTGAAGAAAATAGACAGCAGCTCATCTATCTAATAACAAATAGAACCCTCTATTCTCATATTTACAAAACGCTATATGATAAAAAGAAAGTAGTTGATTTCAAATGAATTACTTCATATATATGTATACTTACGTTAGAAGAGGAAAGGAGGACTGGAGAGTCCAGGAGCTCAGCAGGGCTCAGACCAGCCGGGATGGCGAAGTAGGAAGAAGGAGAGATAGGAGGAGGGGAGATAGGCAGCGAGGGAGGAGGTATAGACTTGAACTTGGGTATGCCTCCCCCGCCGGAGCCTGCCCGGTCCGAGAGCCCCCGGCTCGCCGGTACCCTCGATCGGTCATCAGCGTTATCATCGACGCCTCGAGCGAGGAGCTCTGAGAAGGAGGTAGCAAACGTGGAGGAGAAGGAGAAAGAGGCCGGGTGGGAATTGGCTGAGGTATCCAAACTTCCGGTGGAAGAAGCCATAAGGAGAAAGACAGGAGATGAGACAAAGAGAGAAGAGGAGGGGAAGAGGAGGAATTTAAGGAGTTGGGAGAGGGTGGGGAGGGGTTGGTCTAAAGAGGAAGAAGTGTCATCAAAATGTATGCATTGGCTTATGAGAGATTAAGACAGAGATATGGGGAGGGACTCTACGTATGGGATGCGCTAAGTTGAGGCATCTTCTCAGAAGGTGAGGGAAGGCGAAAGTTTTGACCGTGGAGGGCGGTCAAAACTCGTGGGTTTGACTTGACCGAAGGCGGCTGAGGGCTTCGGTTGCACTTGCAAGACGATGCGAGGGCCACTTCAATGTTCCCATTTGTTCATTTCTTCATCAAAAGACCGAGACTGCCCTGGGCGTTCTCTGCAATGGCATTCCTCTCATCTGACTCTATCCTGCTCTTTAAGTTGCTCCTCGGACCAGTTTAAACGAGAACATTGCTGCACTTCAACCCCGAACGTCTGCGTTTGGGAGGAGCACTACTAAGTTAATTATATGGGTTTAATATAGAACATGACCTTTTTTAGGGCATCTACTAGCACAAATAATAAAGTCTACATTAGTAAAGTCTATGATAATTGGTATAAAAATCCAGGTTTCGTATAGCATTCTTACTTTAATTTATACTCTAATATTTCTATCATTGTTATCAAAAAATATGTAAATCAAACTTAAAAATTTCAATTCGTAAGTCATTTATGTTATCTATAACTCTTATCTAGCTTTTTTTTTTCTTCCTTTTCTTTCATTTTTTTCATATGCAAAATAGGCTATTGATGATACCATTATAAATGGAGGTGACTGAGCTAGAGCTATGTTATAAAGAGTATAAATGGAGCCTTGGTTATAGTGGATACGGTTAGATTGTTTATACTATAATACCTATGATGGAATTTCATATTGCATACAAAAATGTATGTAATATTATAAAAATTTTGAAAGCTCGTATTATTCTTGAAGGAGACTTTTTGACAATTGTTAGATGGTTATCTAGATTAACTTCTTTAAATGTTAGTTTTCATTCACTTTGAAAGGATTGTTGGACAATGAGGGAATGTCTATAATTTTTTGAAGTTACATGTATTTATTGTGGCTAATCAAAATGAATCTGATGACTTTGATAGATATTTTAGTTGAATTTTTTAATATTTTATTCTTGGATTCTCATGGATGCATTTATTCTAGATTGATTTAATAAATTCTGTGTAGAAAAAAAAAAGAAAAAAGAAGGCTATCTTTTTTTTTTTTCATATGCTTGATAAGATTCGTGCATTGAAAATTCTGGTGTCATGAGAAGTCTTCCCTCCATCCATGTTTTCTCTTGCATTAATCCTTAATTTTTCCTCTTTTCTAGAACATCCATCATAAATACAATATAATAATTTATAAAACATTGCTAATCATGGGGCAAAAAAAAAGAAGAGTCTCACTAAAATTAAAAATACTTATTTTATTCAAACGGAAAGAAGCATTTTCTTATCCATACATGGTGTTGGAATGATATTAACTGGATTTTCATGAATAGCTCAACTTATTCTAAATCACATGCATTGTAGCTATCAATTTTTATCATATTAAAAATATTTACTAATGAACAAAGAAGTGGCGTTATCTTTACTATTTTCTGTTGATGGCACTATTCTTTTCTAAACTTATGATGGACGAAAGAAAGAATGATCTTTGGGCATAAGTGAAATTATAGGGATCTTCAAATCTATCACGTACTAGTTGGGCTCCGCCACATTAGAATTTGACATGCTAATAAATAACAAAAGAGCCATTCCTGCTATAATTGCTCTAGGAGCACCATATCTAATGAAAAAATAAATTGACGTAGATAAATAAACAAATGAAATAACTAACCATAATCATAGACCTTAAACCTTTTCTCAACTACATAAGAACAGTTTTATAAATCCTCTTTCGCTTTGCATTTTTGTTTAAAACTGCTGTTTTCGTTCTGAATCATTACAGCTCTCCCAAAGAAAACAAAAACTCTCAGGATTCATGATTGAATTCTTCCATTTATGGAACCTCGTCCAAAACCGCTCGATGTCAGTCCATTATGTCCTTTTTGAAAAATAAAATAGTTGTTGACACTATCTTTCTTTTTTTTTTTAATGAGAAAATCCATTTACAAAACATTATTTTATGGTCCTCCATTGGCAACGAGACATCAAAATTATATTATTGGATGCTGTAAAAACTTAGTTATTTGAGATATTTTGTGCCCCACCGTACTTCCTTCCATCTTACGGCGGTGCAGCCAAAGCATCTCCACTATGACTCATCCGTGGAATCACTGTAACTTTTCCTGCCAAGAAACGTATCGGTCCTGGCCATCTTTTGGCATCTGAGGTCACAATATTCTAAACGTATTCCTACCCGGTGCTTGCTCGTATTACAAAATTACACATCCGAAGTTGGAACTGTAGCCATGGCCTTATCATTCCATCGTTACCGTTGGATAACAAATATCTATCTCTCTAGCTGTCGGTCCGGAAATGCAAGTAACTGGGCGACAGCGATGTCCTGTGGCGCCCTGCCGCAAAATACGGTGAACTCAACCCAACGATAGATGCCCGGTTAGCAGTCTAATTAATGTACCATGCACGACTCTTGATGCAAGCCATCTACCCGAAGCTACTCGTGGTCCTTTAATCAGAGCCGTTGATGAGCGAGATAAGATCTCCCGAACGACGGTTCGGGGGAAATTAGCCCGCAAGTGAGTCCAAAGATGGTGACGTATGAGCTGACCTCGATGCTACGTCGAGGGAATCCGTTTCCACCAGGCCCAACGTTCGAGGAGTAACTTCAGGGGTATTTTGGTCATTAGGGAGTATCCCTGTGCCTTGCCTGCTAGGGCGGCGTGCGTCGCGACACTGATGAGCTGTAACGCGGGCCGGAGCGACTTAACTGCATCCTTATCCGTCTCTTTCGAAAATGTCATCATCGATACCCATTTTTACGGCACTGCCCTCGGAGAAGGGCAGGGTCACAGGGTAGGTGGGAGTTCAGGTCGCTGAGGGGGCATGGGCTACTGCAGGAATGGACGGTGATCCAGAGGGCTACCGATGAAATCGACCATCCTTATCGTACCGCACCGAGGCTTCGGGTGGGTGGATGTGGAGATATGCTATATCTTGAGCAAAACTTCACTAGTGTATTTTTGAGTTTTATTCTTTTATTTTTAGGTTATGGGCATTAGTGCTCTCATAGATAGTCTCAGGGGTTTTTATTACCAGAAATTTTCTTCAACTTAGCATTTAGAGCTTATTAGGTTTATAGTCAACAAAAAGGGCCTTGTCGTGTCCTTATACCAAGAAAACTTTGATAAAATTAATGCGATGATGGATTCTAAGGACAAATAATTTTCTGCCCAAGTCTAATGAGAATACGCAATCTTAACTCGGCGATAATGTTTGTTGATAGTTATGTCAGAAATTTTGGTTCGAAAACCATCTTTATTACGATTTACTTGAGGCGGGGATTTACTGGAGAAGGTTTTCCACTTGTTACGTAACCCATTACCTCCAGACCTCCTTCTAAGAAGGGAAAAGAAAAGAAAACTAATACAGATAATTAGCGCTCCACTCATGTTACTGATGAAGGGGTTCCTTGGATTCGCTTTATATTAGTTTTGACAGTGTTTCCATGAGTTTGTGTTTAGTGCTAAAAGGACTTGAGAGTTGAGACCAAGTTTGCTCACCTTCCGGCAAAAGAAAAGCTAATTGACATCAAGGCTACCTATAATAACGACATTGCTCCATCAAAGAGGTACAAACGGGAGGAAAAATTGAATAGCTCATAACTGCCACACCAACACATGCAGTGATCACATCATCCATGGGGGTCCTACATAGACCCATGTGTCTTAACAACTTGGACTTTTCTCAGAATTTTCCACATTCAATGTGACTATGGTCTGTGAATAAAGCCAGAATGTGCTTATATTTAAGTGATCCCAGTCTTACCATAGTTCAATTCGAGCGACGCATACACTGAGGAATCAGCATCCAAAATGGAGAAGGATTTGAAAGTCCATGAGAGGAATTCAAGTTGACATGCAAAGTTGACATAGGAAGCGAACAAAATTCTCGAGCGTCTACGGTGTCTAAGAATTATCCCGAGATACCTTATGATGCATATTTTGCATCGTATAGAATGGTATTATCTTGAATGGCTGCCATGTCATCCGATCATAGAGACGAAAAGATATCATATATGACACACCATATATGACATGCAAAATGCAGAGTGTATTGCATGCAACAACCATCCTATTTGATAGCCGTCCATCTTTGTGATTGAATGGTGTGGCAACCATTCAAGACTGTACTATTCTTAGTGGTGCAAATCATGCACTATGGTGAATCCAAACTCCTAAGAATTGGGTGAGAGTCTCGACAAGAAAATAAGAGAACCCCTCTAAAATGAAAAGGCCATGCATATGACGTACTGTTGCTGAAAAGCACAT
The DNA here is from genome assembly GCA_006176705.1 of Cocos nucifera. Taxonomy (NCBI): domain Eukaryota; kingdom Viridiplantae; phylum Streptophyta; class Magnoliopsida; order Arecales; family Arecaceae; genus Cocos; species Cocos nucifera. The sequence goes on along the minus strand of QRFJ01000006.1, from coordinate 4,818,989 downwards.
TAAAAACTAGTGGATCCAAAAGTTTGCAATGGCTGCTTTAATGCTCGGCAACGAAGTCCAACTGCTAAAGGAAAGCTTAATGGCAGCACCCATTGGAGTTCAACCAATCCTTTTCTTTCCAAAATATGATTTGTCAACAAAAAGTTATATAATTCTTTTGCCAATGAGGCTGAACTTGAAAATTTGGCTCGAGTTTGGTGATATTATACCGAACCAATGGAAAATATATTAATAGCTGCTGAGTAGATGAGAAGGACCAATTCACCTGCGACAGATCAGGTTGGTGGATAAGTTAGTCCACATTATACTGATACAGCTTGATAATTACTTCAGTGAGGATTTGCTGTGAAAAGGACCGCGGTGAGGGGGTGGTGCAGCCAAGCATTTGGCTTAGTTGCCAGAGAGGAGGGATATAACCTAAGACTAGATCTGACTTATTGTGAAGTGTAGCAGAGTCCATTTTGTTTATTCAGAAAATCTAGTGGCCTCTGGTCCACAGCCTTTAAGATCTCAAAAATTCTAGTTAAAATATCCTAAATTAAGCACATGATATTAACTCTTGAGTCAATAAGTAACATGGTTCAACTAAGAATAAGAATTACTAGAAGAAATCATGAGTCAAATGGTATCAGACATTATGAGATTATGTGAAGTCTGAGATTCAACAGAAGTCAGAGTAATAGTTTCGGAATATTTTTAATTTAACATAGTCCAATTCATCGTGTAGATTTGCTTGGATTGACTGGTGCCCATGGTACCATCTCCCATTTCTCTGATTGAAACCCTGGAATTTTCTGGTGTTACAGCAGTGGTGTTTCTATGAATCTCATTACAGAGCCTTAACCCAGTTTCTCCACAAGTCTCCAATCTCCATACCATATCACAAACACCTCCAGTATCAGTACAATGATTTAATAATTTCATGAAAACTTGATAGAACCTGACATCATGAACTCATGATGGTTTGTAAATTATCACCTACCTAAGCTAAACAAAAATTGCTGCTGCAACGTAGCCAGACATCGAGATCCGAAGACTGTTGCCTTCGTAAAAAGGAACTTTACTGGGATATTCTAAGCTGGTCATCAGAGAGAGAGAGAGAGAGAGAGAGCCAAAAACAAAGTAAACGACAATAAAGTTACGAACCATAGTTGAAGAAAATAATATATACCGAGAGAGAGAGACGAAAACTAAGTAAACGACAATAAAGCTACCAGCCATCGTTGAAGAAAATAATATATACTTTTTAAAACTCGAAGAACAAATAATAAAGTCGCCTATGACGGCCTACGGGTGCTTCCACCACATACGACAAGGTCCCATAAGCAGATACGTATGGAACTATCCTAACACGTGGAAGTTGGATTGAAGAGATAAACCTTTTCAAAGAGGCCAGGGAATCTTGTTGCGTGGAGCTCAATGGTTCGACGTCCTGGATTTTCTGAAATTTTTATATGTTCTCTTGGACTATATGGACCCTGGAGCGATCAGCACGAACACTGGGAACTCCAAAACCCAGTGGCCCTTTCAAGGTTGTTTCCATACGACATCGTTCGGAGTTCAACAGCGAAGGATGATGATTGATGCTTTGCCATTATATGAAAACTTTAAGCTTTTTATTTGATTGTAGGCCATCCATTCAAGTTGGCACACCAAATGGATGTCAAACCATGTATAGATCAAGAATTCGGTTCGATGATCTCTCTACCAAAAGGAATTTCTTAAAGTTCTGGACACGGTTTGGCTAAACAACTCCGATCCTGCTAATCCGACAGAGCAATTTTGATTCATTCTCTAGGATATCTTCTTTGTAGAGAAAAGTTGTTGATCTTCTGGTTTTCATCAGAAAAATCCAAGATCCGGTCAAGTAACAACAGACCTGTCTTGCTCGAAAGCTTCTGCAGCAAATTTGTCTCGACATGTCTAGATACCGGGAACATGGATTTTGAGTAGCATCTTTGCAAGAAAGTCCAGTTGACTCTATACTCCAAAGCTTTCGAGCCAGAAAGACCATTCCTCTGTAGAAAGGTGCAATAGGAAGTAAATGACATGCATGATACGTGGCTTGCTATTGCTCCAGCAATAACATTGTGGAATGATACATGGAAATAGCCATTTCTTCGAGATAATTAAAGAGGATTCACCCACCAATTGATTTTTGTGAGCAGCTTGTCGAAGTGAAAGAGATGTTTTCGAACACGATATATGTGGATGGTATACAAGACTGCAGATGATGTTACCAACAAAAATGACATGAGCACCAGCTGTCCAAAGTCCTGTTGAACAGAAGAAGAAAGTGAAAAAAACAAAAAACAAAACTATGGTGCTAAAAAGTAAAAGACATGCTTTACTTACGAACCAAATCTAAATCCATTTTTGATTGGCATGACTTACTTGTGGGTCTGAAACAATAATACCCATGATGTAAGTCAGCAAGTCCAGCATAGATTGAAATGAGTTTTGGACCCCTCCAACGATGCAGCGATCCGATTCGGGAACATGATCCTGGTCAGGGAATAACCTCAGTGGATAGAATAATCACTTAACCTTCCATAATAGAATAAGAGTAATGCAATACTTCACTTAGAATACAAATACTGATCCTAGAGTGATCAGAGAATCCTGTAAACATCATCACTGAAGCATATGCAAAGGACTAATAGACGCTTCCTGATTCTGTTGAATTTGGTTCTCAAAATTAACACTGAGATGTAAACAATATCTAGATTGACTAGAATGCTCTTGAAAGCTGATAGAAATTAAAATTATGTTATATTCTCTTTAAATTCCATTCCATCTCAAAGAATTCATGGCAAAATATCTGGGCAGGCGGGACTTGGATGTTGGTCTGCAAGGTTGTTGTGACCAAGGGTAGTTGGTTGGTTGTTAGAGGAAGACGGTGATCTCGAGCCATTTATTGGTTATAACGCAAGGTTGTGGACACTGGACCAATGACCACTGGAAAGTCATGGTTAGCATTAAATGTCGTGTCTAGAACCATTGGACTCTTTTTTTGAAGATTCCTATGTAATAATTGGTGGGTATGTGGTGTGTGAGATAGCTGTTGAAAGGGTATTCTGGATTTGGAAGTGATATGGCATGCTTGCTTCTCTAGTCATACATTAATTATATGGCTCTATATAACCAACAGGAGTGCTATACTTTTTAGGTGGAACAGTTACTTTTAAACATATCATTATGGTTCCAAAGTTTGTGAATTCCTGTTCACTAGAATCTCTCTCCCAGTGGAAAGGGTATTTTCTTTACAATCTATTATTACACTGAGATAAGCATGCCATGCCCATGAAAATGAAAAAGGACTAAAGTATTTGCAAGGAGTATCCAGATACTGGATATCAGATTGATTTCCAGATGACATGAAAACCAATGCATTTACCCATTGAATCATTAAGAATTAGCAATTCAAAAGCAAGCAAATGTCTGCAAATACAAGGAATTTTTTTTTATAGCAAAATGGTGGGAAAGCTCACCTCAAACAAGTGCAAAAATTAGCTATTCATTGCAGATAAAAGAAAATTTTCAAATTCAACCCATTCATGTGTCATGCTGATATATAGCCCAAAAATATCATTGGATTGAGTTGTATCTCACATGATGTTAACCATGTTACCTAACTGAAAGAAAAAAACCACTAAAAAAATGTTGTTAGAGCAAAGGCACTCAGTAACCATAAGAACAAAGCATCACAAGATTTCACTTATCTTATTCTTGAGATAATTAGGTGCACATCTTAAATGAATTATACCTGCATTTGTTGTATAACAGCTAAATCAAACATCCACAATCCAAGACGTGATGCTGCAACTCCACCCATTAGCATCCATGCCGAAGTCATGCGGTCATGAATCCAGACGGAAGCAACGCAAATCAACAAGCAGCACCACTGCGGAAGAAAAACTAACATCATAACAATTCTTCTTTTAATAATCAATAGATTTTAGTTACAGAAACAAACAGCTGCACCAAGGCTATTTGGTCACATTTTTTTTAACTCAAACCAGAAGATTTTACTGTCTTCAAGTATATATTCAGATTGAGCATGTGAAATTTCAGTTTGAGCGTGCATGTGCATCCCATGGACTGAAACCCAACCCATATCCCCAAGAAAATGGACTGACTTACTGCTGGACCAGGCAGGCCTTGACACAAACTTACAGTTGAAATCTACTACAACATCTTATCCTTGTAAGCTTGGCTTTCACTAAATATCAAGAGGCAATAAGACAAAGAATGCCACTACAAGTAAATGAGAAGACAAAATTTCACCAAGAAGCAACTGTAGAAATTAATTCCAAAATCTCAGGGGACTTTTATATAAGGGAGACATCAACTTGACTCAAGTTTAACCAAGAACCATAACTCATGTTTAATTTGATGTGACATCTATCCAAGATCCAGAGCACCAATATTTTACAGCAATAGAGCACGCACAAACATTACATTAAAAATAGAATAGATCTCCTCAAGAAGAAGAAGAATATAATTGAATAAAGCAAGTTCTTGCTCAAAAATAAGCATAACATATGGTTCCTTCATGGACAAACTCTCCAACAGAGAAGTATCTCTTTCAAAGTTTTATATTTACAATCACCAAGTGAAGATCACTTGGATATTTATGCATTTATTATTTTTTTTGAAAAGATGGTTAACCCATCACATTCATTAACATAGTAAAATAAAGATATAACAGATCCCCAAACTGCTGTTGAGAAACAAAAAAGCAAGTTTCCTTTTTTTTCGGTTGGGGGGTGAATTTACAGAGTGGGGTAAGAATGAGAGAAGAAAGAGAGTTCCAAAGCACATTTAAAGCCCTATCCTTCTTGTTCTCCTTCAAGAGAGATACCAATCTGAAAAAAGTGACCCAAGTACTTATTATATCACTTGAAGGTTGAAGTGGAAGTGCCCCCTTATACTGGTGCAAATGCTACCCAATTCATATTTTCCCTAGAACATGTAGAAGGAATGCTGCCATGAACAATGTTGTCAAAGATGTTTTAGGTAACCTTATGGCATCCAACCAGCTTTGTGTGCTGCGATGAACAGGTTTTTTCAGATAATGCATGCATGGTTAATCATCCAATTCAGATAAAGTAGCACCAAGAGTCAGCTTGCATGTAACTGGAGCAAATGGGAAAGTTTTGAGTGTTATAAATCTCCATAGGCATCCACAAGGGCTTAAAAACTTACTGTTTCTTCTGCAAGTTGGAGACACTTAAGATGACATCAAACATCAGTGAGATACAATTCAAAGACAAGGTTACCCGCAACATTCTTCCTTTCTTCCGTCCTCCACCTCAGGTTACTCTCATTTTGCCCACAATATTTATTCTAATAAGACAAGGTAGGAGGAAAATTCAAGAAATGAATATCTTTAAATTTAAAAGTAGAATAACAAAAAAGGCAGAATCTACTTAGCTAAAACAACAGTATAAGCTGAAATTGTTTAGTGGCTCAGTAACTGCCAATTTGGGCTTCATACCCTAATGCAGGTTTATGATCTTAGGTGGCTTTAACCCCATTCCAGTTCAGACATAAAGAAAGTACCATTTGTCGTACCATGCCTCCAACATAGCATGTCGTGCCATGTCATCCCTGAAGACTGATTATTAAATAGTCAAAAAATTTAAAGAGTGGTTCACCAATCCGTATAGCATATAACCATGTCACTTAACATCTCAAACATAAAACTGGAGATCATATTATTTTAAAAATGATAAAAAACTGATATTCCAATGGCAAATGCTATATAAAAGATCATACCTGAGTCCATATAGACCATAAGCCAGTCCTTAGTGTTGAAAGATGTGAATGTAGAACTGGATACACCACTGTTGCTGCTATTCCTACAATAGCGCTTATCCCACGCGCTACACCAATAACATATGCAGGGATACCTTTCCATTCCAACATAGCTGTCATCAATGTTCCGAAGCTGTCAAGAGAAATAGCATGCATTGGTTGCTTTGCTTCTTGCTCCATCATAGATAACTTGAACTAGTTATATAACATAAAAATTAACAAGTATGATAACATTAAAAGAACCAATTTTCATGGAAAGAAACAAAAGAGAGAGAGTGGCTTGTGATTAATTGCAGTGATTTGATATAACTCTTACTTTCTAAAACAAGTCCTTGCATCCACCATTTTAGGATTTCTTAATGAACTAAGTCTTCATTAATCTTCTTAAATTTTACTCTTTTTCTTTTCCAAAATATATATTATGAGGAAAGTGGAGTAAAAGGAAATAGAAACTAATGGCTTTGCTAGATAGTATTAATCACCTTTTGATGGAGTGAATTAGTCAATTGTGATGTTTATAAAGTATGAATTACCTTGAGCTTTCTAACACAAGAATGTGATGTTTATAAAGGTTAGCAACATTTAAGAGATAATCACCTTAGCACAGTAAAATAAAGCAATGCCAGAGCTATTCCTGGAAGCACCACTTCCTGCTTTGCATAGACTATCCAAGCATTGAAGCAGGGAATTATTGATAGTTTCTCAATTATCCTCATTTTCCATTCAGGTGCTTCTGTCTCTATATTTCTTCGTTCAGGGCAAATAGAGCTCTCATTCACCTCGATAATTGATGAATTCTCCAAAGAATCACTGGGAACAAGAGTCAGGTTCCCCCTTTGGCTGATTTCACTAAGAGCAGGAATACCATTGTATACAGATTTCAGAAGCCAATATTGTAACCAGACTGATGTTGTATTCCATAGTGCCAAGATCACTGCTGAAGCTTTCAATGAAATATAGCTAATGATGAAGCCAGTGAGTACTGGGGCAAGTAATTTACAGACTAGATCAATTCTTCGAATGACAGAGTTCATCCTTGTCAGTACTTCTGGAGGCTGCCCATTGGACATCACAACTACCCTGCAATTAAAAGAAACTGAGAAATCATATAGACCGATATTGATATCATATTTCTGTACAAGCAATATTTTTCAAAGTCATGCCCTTTTTTGGAGTTTTTAGAAAAGCTACTATTTGTTTTAAGACATCATGCATCTTACCTAAATATATGAGAAGTCAAAATGTGGTTTCTCTTCTACTTTACTGTTCCTTCTTTCTCATTTTACTGTCTATTCTCTTAGACTGTGTAATCATGTATTAAGATTTATATCTGCACAATTTTGTTTATTGATTTTCCACCATATATCTATAAAATAATTCTCATGGTGGAATTATTAGAATAGGTCCAAGATTGCTGTTTTGACATTTTATCATGTGACAGCATAATGATATGTTTATATAGATGCAGTACTTGAAACATATCTATCAGATGCCCAAAGACTGCTAAGGCCACCGCACAGAGTGGATTCTATATCATGAAAACATGATATATACCACCTCAAGATGTGTAAATTTCAGTGAAAGCTTGTAGTTTACCAGAACATGGAAGATGTCAAGTGACAGCTAGGCTTCCACATAAAGTATAACTTAAAAGAAATCATATACCTCCAATGTCTAGTATACTCCAGTGCAATGATGTATCTGGTTAAACATCTGAGAATTATGAGAATGAACTTTATACATTGATGATCTTTTTATTCTTGCTGTAGTAATATTATCTAGCATTTTCTTATAAATTATTTAAAGAAAAAAAATGGTGAGCATGGATAACAATCAATAGAAGCAAATTCATAACGAACAGATTACAAAACATAAGCTTATCAAATACCGCTGAATGATTAACAGCTCCAAGCAATCTTTCTACTTGATAAAAAAATTTATTCATTCCACATGATCCTTCACATGATCAAGGCCTCAAAGTGATCTTGATTATCCAAGTGAAATTTTACTGGCTGAGGATGGAAAACTATAAATGAATGTCAATATGGACAGAGTACAATAAGCCATGCTAGAAATCTGTGGAAATAAATGGAAGAATCATAGAAAAATCAAAAACCTGACTCTAGTGTTATTTATTTATGTTAAAACTACAGAAAGTCATTAGCGACCTTACTAAGCATATCAAGATCATTCATTACCATTCTCTTTCTATCAATATAGTGCCAGCAAGAGTCGACAGTACCCCAACTGCTCCAGAAATATTGGTTATAAAAACCAGTAGCATAAATGTCACAAATGCAGTGGACATCAGATGATAGTATATCAATAGTGCAGTTACTGACCCTCCAGCAACCATAAATGAGAGACTTTGTGTCAACAGCCAAAGTTGGAGAACCTGCCAACCAATAGAATAAAAATTTGAGCCTCCTTAAAAAGTGATGTATAATGTATATCATCAAACATCTTGAAGAGCATTAACAGTGTCCAAACTAGTAATGACCTGCAAGTAGGTCAATCTGTCCACCCATGCTCCAACAATTGGACCAAATAATGCTGTAGAGGCAGACTCAACAACACCATAGACAGCAGTGAAGAGCAAAGAGTCTGGCCATATGTTGATCATGTATAAACCCACAGAGAATTCCCACATTCTGTAAGCATTGAAATTTAATGAGAAAATCCTTATTAGTATTGAAACTTATTGAGTTTATTGAGAAAAAATTGAGGTTCAACCACGTTCAAGAGAGGAATCATTTCACAACATTTAGCATGAGTAACTTTCCCCTCATTGGCCAGCAATATCTTAACTAATCAACTAAAACAACCTTACGACGAGGCAATCTAATAGACATAAAAATAGCTAAGCCCTGTTAATGCTTTGTGTATTGATCTCTTAAGGGCTTCAATTTCATTTAACAGCACCATTAGAAGGAAATGTGTTATTTGAATAGTTTCAATCATTAGCAAATAAAAGCAATGTTTTCCTCATCCAATTTGTGTCCCTCATCACATATATGCAAGTGACATCATATGAAGAAGGAATTGCAAGAAATATTTAATTCTGAATCCAAAATTCAGTCCGGAGTAGGCATATATCTAACCCTTTGTTTTCAAGAAATAAGATCCGAACACCACCACTGGGGTTTGAACCCTAGACTTCTCACAAGTTGAGAGGAGTACCAGCCATCTAACATAAGGCTACTCAGCCATGTATATAACTTGTTGCCATGAAAAAACTACAAATTATAGGACCGGACATTTATACTTGATATGATTGATTTAGAGATAAAGAGGAGGATGAACTTTTGCTTTCATTGGATAAACTGATTGATAGTTGCAGAAAAAGTAAAACTAGAAGATGAGCATAAAATAGACATTGGAATTATATGCATACAAAAGAATAAAGTATCATATGAACATAAAATCAACATATGATGATCTTTTATAGGCCATGGACAGAGGATGCACTGGATACAAAAATTGCAAATTATACAACCAGCAGCAGCAATGGGTGATACTGCTTAAACGTGGACATAAGATACATATACAACTGCTTCTGACAGAGAGAAATAGGCAGATATTTGATCTTGTTCTCATTGTAGAGTTTGAAAATAAGAAGTTTTTTTTGAGAAGTCAAAAAAACACACTGCATTTGTGCTAGAAAATAACTTGCAATGTTTTGCCACAAAATTAGTAGAGGTAGCCTGCATCAAAGAAGTAGTTTTCAAAGAAAATCAGATTATAGCTCAACAAAATCATTAAGCATATATCTCTGGCATCATGGCTTTGAACCAGGAATCTAAAAAAGTAAAAGGAAATCCGAATTGAATAAAGAACTGATTCTTTTAAAAATTAGTTTGTTGACCACTGAGTATAAGAAAAGACATAGAAACACTTTTTTAGGGCATGCTGCATCAGCTTCATTTTCAAATCCATGGTTTCATTTTGCACAAGATGATCTGATCATCAAATATTTAGCTTCATACTGGAGAAAACTCAGACCAGAAATTTTAGCAACATTTAGTTTCTTCTTATTGTTTTCTTTTTCAGGTAACATTATTTTATAGGTGTAGAAGAAGTGAAATTCACCATCAATTATCACTTGGTAGATCAACACTTGGATCCTTTTGTTATATTCTTTTTAAAATTCAGGCAAAACAAGTATAAGATTAGCAAGATAGCATCAACAACTGAAGTAACAGATCGTTAGAAATTGGAACCACTTTCAATATAACATGGTAATGAACATGGAAGTAAAAAAAGGGCAAAAGCATAACTTTTGGTAATGTAATTGTTTTCACATTTCTAAATACTTCCTCTCTGTGGTCATTCATGTTGTAATGCCTCGAGTAAGAGGACTCAAAATTCGACAAGTAATTGATATGAAGGAAATAAAAGAGAAGAAATGTGGAAATAATAAATAAAATTGATTAAGAATAATTATGATACGACATGAGAAGAAAAATAATCAGGACAAGAGGGGAGGAATAGGTCATCTCCATTGCTCCAATCAGGAACGACTCTTGATGAATGAGGAGTAAGTTGACTCCTTTGCTAATAGGTGAGAATTGAGCCGCTTTCATGATGATAGAAAGATGTTCGCCACCAACTTCACAAATCACTCCAACTCCATTCACGAAAAGATTGACCATCCACTCCATGAGTCTCTCAACCTTCACATGCAAATAAGTTAAATCTTTAATCTGTGGATTTCTCAAAGTCCATGCAGAAGTGGGTTGAACATTCGCTCTGGGCCACTTGGTTTCCATATGAGAGCAAACTGAACCTTTACTCTTCTAGAAGAATTGGAGCTGCATCCATGGATGTTTGGAAGATCATTTACTGTCAAGAAAGATTTTGAATCCTAGAATCCTAGGATGGGATCATCAGGCCTGGTGCTCCATAGCATTGTAAGATAAAAGATGATTGGCACCCAGTAGTACTTTTGTTGTATGAAACATGTTGGGAGCGCAGAAAGAGCTTTATTCCTACTTTATCACACAGATTGAAAATTATTTACAGCAATATTTTACAAGGAAGTATCTTGTCCAGGTAACTTCATCTCTACTGACTTCAGCCATTTCTTACGTAAGTAACTCCATTTTGGATAGTTACTTGCAACCACTCTATATCCTAATAACTTTTTTTGGGAAGTTAATTTCAGTGGCAAACTACCCACATATGGTCTCTAATGTGAAATAACAAGTATCCAACCATGAGCCTTCCAAGAATCGCAATATAAATAATTAACCAAATTTTGATTGGTCTAATATTTGCGACTATTTACTATAGTTGATCTATGGGCGATTAATTTTGGATATAAACAATATTCTAAAGATGAAAACAGAGAAGGAACAACTTACAAGTAAAATCCAGCAACTACTGAACTGAAACCTGCACAGTGTTTAGGGGCTGAGCTAAAATCCTAGAATCAAAGTGACATAAGACTTTGTCCAACAATTAAAAGCCAAAATCATTATTAACCCATCCTACTAACTCGCTCTGCCTAACTTACACCTGTCACCTTCTATTTTATTATTGTCTAAATTATTCACTACTACCATCTTCTCAACATATCTCAATCAAAGGAAGCAGAGGCTGCATGCATCCCATTGATCAATGTATTAAATCTCGTGGTATGGGGGAATCCTACTTTCTCTTGGAATAGTTTACAGGATGCCCTGCTATCTCGTCCCATCCCAACATTGAATGTTCTAGTACATATTCCAATAGGCATCCCTTGTCTCTCTTCCCTTCTGCTTTTCTTTTTGTTTGTTTGTTTTTGTTTTTCTTTCTTCTTTCCTTCATTTCCTTTTCTTTTCCTTCCATCTTTTTTTCTTTCATTTTTTTTTCTCTTTTCCTTTCTTCTTTTCTTCCATTCTTCCTTCCTATCTTGTTATCTTTTCCCTTCCTTCTTTTTTTCCCATTTTTCTTCTTCTTTCTTTCCTTCCTTTCTTTCCTTTTTGGTTTTCTTTCCTTCCTTTCCATTTTTTGCTTTCTTGTTCTTTCCTTTCTTTCTTTCCTCTTTCTTCTTCTTTCCCTAAGTAGATGTCCTAGTTTCCATTTTCTCATTGGAACCTAGACGGGACGGTGAGACGCCCCCATCCAATTGGGGCGTAAAATTGCACCGTTAACCACTTTGCACCATTATAGTGCTGGTCTAGGAAAAGCATTAAGTATTTGTATTTTAGTCAAAAAACAATGCAAGTACACAAGGAGGCCTTATCAACAAACTGGACAGACACGAATAAATAGGCAGGCATATGGCTTAAACATCATTTTCTATCGAAAATTAGACTTCAAGAAATCTAAAACAATTAGAGTAGATGCACTTATGGTGATAACTTTTGTAATTCATTGCAGATGACCATGTCTAGAAGTTTGGGAGAGAAAAGAAAGAAAGAAAGACGTTTGATGAGAAGGAAGGCCTTGTACCTGGCTCCCCATCTGGCAAGGAAGTGGCCAACATACATGCGTCTGATGAGGGATGGATCAAGAGATTGCTGAGACGAGCCTGGAAGGATAGGCTGCCTCATGTTCTCCTCCATATTGCTATTAGTCACCCCTTCTTTCTCTTCTCTTTTCTATCAAACCCAGGCTTTGGGCTTGGATTTCTCCGCAAAATCCTTCACGGGTTGCTGCCTCTACCCACGAGCGTCGCTGCGAGGGGTCATACTATATAAACGGTGACAGCAGGAAGAGTACCAACAGAGAGACCGAAACAAGAACTGGATTCCGAGGCGTAGGGTTGCATAGTTTTGGCTAAGGAGTCAGGACTTGGGGTAGGGGGGTGGAGATTATAAATTTGATTGCCAGCATGGATGCATGCAATAAAGTCAAAAAGACAAAATATCTGTGAAGTGAGATCGAGGGTACCACAGAAAAAGGAAAAAAAACAAAAGGTGAGATCGAGGGACCCGAACCAACTGCCATCCCAGTGGGATATCCCATCTGCGAGACAAAACGAAAGCGTGGTTCCGTCGTTGACACGGACACTTCCGACTTGGAATATGTTGGGTTTTCTGGAGTTGGACCCACCTTGTAATCGTTGTTTATTCCTCAGCCACATGATTAAGAGGGAGGCGTTGGATATGTCGAGGATATCATATCCTGATATTAACCGACAGGAAGATTGGACTTGGGAATCTTAGGGAAAGAGAAGAAAGACGCGACATATATGTACAAAATGTGTGGTCGAAACTTCTCGGATCTGATGCCTTAAAATAGAAGTTTTGCAACATGATGCATGAAAAAATTAGAATGATTGCCTCTTCACTTTGACATTCAGAGCATTGGACAAAAACCACATCGTCTGAGCATTCTCAGGAACTACCGTAATACTTTATTTTAATTAGATTCTCCTTATCTTTTATATATTGTGGATCAATTAGAAATCTTGGAGAGAGGGGCTGTTTGGATGCCCTCGGTATTTTGGGGAACAGTCATATGGTCATTGATCGGAAGTCTCTGATTTTTTTTTTTTTCTTTTTGTTACAAGTCTCTGATCACATTATTGGTGAACACCCATTCAATGCAAAGTGTGATTTAGAGCTAGTCCCTAAAAACGTTTCTGAATGATAAGATCTTTCTCCTACTTCATACAATCTCTTCTTCTTGCTTGAGCTCACTCTCTCGAGCCTATTTAATTAGAGAATAGGTTTATCTCTATCAAGTGAAATAAAGGGGAATAACTCAAAATAGGGGATGGCGTACCAAACTAGTGGATTTAGAGATAAATGTAGGTTAAATAATATTTATCCATAAAAATTTTTATATTCAAATCTATCCAGATATGAATAAAACTTGAGGATTTAACTAATATCTGTATCCATATTTATATCTTTTAAAAAAAAAAGAGACTATAAATATGGATAGACAACTAATCGATCCACATCCGAATATTCAATTTTATTTATAATTCTATTTAATTTTATATAGCATTCATAATTTTTTTAAAAAAAATAAATAATTATATTAATATATTATTAATTTTATTTTATTTTTTATTTAGTAATATCTTTGTGATAGTCTAGTCTAATTGAACTAGCCTATTAAAATGTCCTACTCAAAATCATAAAAAAAAAAAAGGAACAAAGACTCCCACTCCCTTCTCCATCGAATCTGACATGAAATCAATCTTCTAAAGTTGCTAAAAATTCTAGAAATTCTTCATAAATCTTCCTCCCCCTCCAAAGCAATCCATGACAAGCACCAACACTACTCCGTTCTTCCTCCTTTCTTCCTCATTTTGCCGATTTTTTTAGCACCATGTCTGTCGAAAATCGAAGCTGAAGACGTCACTAGAGCCAATGTAAGGTCCTGATCCTTCATGCTCTTTTCTTTTCCTTCTTCTGTTGGTCTTAGGCACTGCACCAACCACCATCTTCATCGAAAATCCATCCAAGAAAAGAATCTTCTATTTTTCGGACCTTTCTTTTGCTTTTGTTGAACACCGGCACTACCATCACTTGACATCAAACCCTCAGTCGGGTTGTTCGACCTCCCTACAGCTTGTCGTGATGAGGCCATGGCCGTCAATGAGTGGCCAACGATCGAAAATCCATGAAAAGAGAGATTGGATTCCCTATTTTTCATGCTTTTTCTATGATTTTTTTTTTTTACCGGCAGCCACTACCATCAATAGTCCACTACTCCACCCTCACCAGCCATCTGCGTAGCTACCCTCCGTCAGTCTTCAAGCCGCCAACCCCCTTTGTCCCCTATTCAACCAAAAAAGGGAAGAAGAAAAGAGAAGAAAAAAAAGAAAAAGAGAGAGAGGGGATCTCTCTCTCTTCTTCTCTTGCGGATTTCTCTCTCTATTCTCTCTTTCTCTCTCTATCTAATCTATGGATCTTAATACAAACTTGAGATGATCTTTTTAAAAAGATCCGAAACTGCTTTAATATGTCAACCACATTCTTGACATGTCAAGTATTTTTGAAACCCATTATTGAGAAACCCATTATTGATGAACCCTATTGATTGATCTTGGCGTTGATCTAATCTGTGCTTCATAATTTCTTGATCAAGTCACTTAGATCTAATTATAGGCTAAGAGGTCATAAATTGATCCAATGCTCAAATAACCTGATTATGTTTTCAATATTTTAAATAGGATTATCTGATTTTTCTAATGAAGTCTAAAGATCTAAAACGAATAAGGTAAGTAGATCTTACACTTCTTATTTATTTTTAAATTATTATATTTTTTATATAATTGATCTATTGCTATATAAAATTATATTTTTCATAAAATAAGAATCAACATATAAGATATGAAAAAGTATATTTTATTATGATAAATAATTTCATAAATATATTTTATAAAAATAGCATGTTTATGAAGCATGAATTTTATTATTTTCTTACATATGTTATGTATATTTAAAAAAATATAAATATTTTAAAAACTCTCAAATAGTTATAAATAAATTTCTAGAATTAGATAAAATCGATATCTAAACCTAGCATCCATACAAACATAGATCCTAACAATAGATATAAAATTGGCATACGAAATAAGAACTCCGTCGATTAAGTATATTGATCCTATCATAAATATAAATGATCATAGCATGAATATCTGAAAGCAATATTTTGAAATATAACATGAACACATGACAAAAATGACTTACAAAATATGTTTATAAAATATTCATGATTTATATATGCATGATTATCTTTATGATTCACTTTACATATGCTCTATGAAATATTTAATTTTTATAATATCTATTATTTTTTAAATATTATATTATCATAAAAAAAATTTATATTTGATCCGGTAAGAAAACATAGATTTTACTTACTAAGCTAGTGTAGCTCATACCTCTTTATTTTTTTCTCTTTTATAGAGGAATAATGTTAGGAACGATAGAGGATCCGGACTTGGAGATTTACGAAGTAAGCTTAAAAATTTTATAGTTGAAACTTGAAAATTATTGGATAATCATGGACTTGTAGTTAACTATTTATGAATTTTGAGATATGTGTGTGGTATTTGATTTTAGATTAGATGCTCTAAACCAATCTTAGTTTAATTTATGATTTGAATTGAACTTCTTTATTACTTTTTATTTGTGATGCCTCTTTTATTCTGTTTAAGATAGATAATGAATGTTGACTTTGTGTTATGACGGGTTGCATCCCTTAGTAGCATAGTCATGTTATATTCTAGATTTGAGGCATGATAATTTATTTTTATAGTTATAAAATTTAATTATATGATTTATATTTATATTTATATTTATTATGGTAGTAACATAAGTACCTCGGATCGGTCTAATTGAAACTCAAACCACCTCAGGTCAGCATGAAGATATTAGTACATCGAGGTGAAGATGACTCTTTATATGTCCACTGATCTGAAGTGCAAGCCAAAGCATGCCTCCGAACCGATCTCTTGATATTAGTTCATCCAGCACTTAGCACCTTAAAATCATCTCAAATGAATAGCCTTTCAATGCTTAGGCTAAAGAATCAAAAGACCAGTATATTCTGCATCTCTATCATCTTTGATTTTAGATTAGGATGACGTCGATCTTTAAAAGATCGATGAAAAAGAAGAACTTGATTGATCCATTTGCTAAGGCCGCGGAACTAAGAAGTTCTACGAACTCAAGTGGAAGATTGGATATTTGATATCATTCTAATTGGCTTTAGTTCAAGTAAAAGTTATTAAAAAATATGTCCTAAAATCAATCATCTAAGTGGTAGATGATTGAAATTAGTATATGAATTATCTAATGATAATAGTTATTTGGCTGGTTCATCATAAAAATTTTATCTTTCTTAAATGAACTCCTAAATTATAATGAAGTCTTTAGAACCATAATCAATCGCTAAAGAAGAATTTATCGGATGGTTCTTAAATTATTCATAATTAAATAATAAATTATTAATAAAAATGATAATTTATCAAGTATCGATCGTTGTATGCCATATGCATTGGTTGTCCTCATAATCAAATGATATGAAGATACTAGTATGGCATTTAGATGGGATGTAGGAGTACATCTATACTGAACATGATCAATATAGTACTCTATTATTAAGAGTAGCTAGCTAAAGCTAATGAATATAAGTGTTCCTTTGATCAAAGATCACCATGATGACTTGCAAACAACTCACTGTCTTTAGTGACAGACTGCCTGTATTTCTAATATAGATTCGAAAGATTTCTGGGTATAGTCAAGTACTTATAAAGTCGGTGTGTGAATCAAGATGAGATTGACCACTCCTGATTAGCTTCATAAATATGATGTATTTTATGTTAGATAAGATCTAAAGTGATTTATAATTTATTTTTAAATTTTAAATTTAATTTTAAATGATTTATGATTTGATTCATATGATGTATTTTATGTTTAGATCTAGATCCTTCTATTGCATATGTTGATATATAATTTTTATTTTAAATTTATAATATATATGATATATTTATTTTATAAAAATTAAATTAAAAACTTACTTTCTATAAAATTCTAGATTCAAAATCCTAGGATATGATTGAAATATTAAAATAAATCATATCTAAAATCATATATTGAATATGATTCAATAAAAATTATTTATAATTTAAAAATATTTTAAATGATTAAATCAAAAATTAGTTCTGAGATTTCATAAATCCAACTCATAAGCTTTGAACTTAATTAAGAATTAAGTGATTGTTTAGGATCTAGGTTTATGATTTAAAGATCCTAAGATAATTTCATAAAACATGAGTTAAAGGGTAATAGGTTAGCTTTAATCAGGCCCTTAATTAGGTTAGACCTAGGGTTAGATTAAATATGGACTTAGTTAAGAAATCGATCAAATCTAATTAATAGTTAATTAGGATTAGGTCATTTCTATAGATCACTTTAATAGTTGTAGTTGATCAAAGTCTATACATCTAACAAATGGATACTGATCGTGGCTCAGTGGTCAAGCCCGAGTCTTTAGGTAGATCAAATCAAAATTGATAAATCAATTGACGTCTAAGGTAAGTTTAGTATTCCAGATCGATGGTTTTTAATTGGTAGCCTACTTACCTGACCATTTCTGATGGTATCTAAGGTAAATCTTGCAGATCCTTCCATCGATCTCACTTATCTGACCAATATGGTTAATCAGATTTTGATTAGGTTGCTCATTGATTCGTGCTAACCTTTGTCACATAGAAAATTAATGAGACTGATTTTATTCAGTGAGACTGATCTAGGTGCTCATTGACTAAAATTTATCCTAGTTCTTATCGATGATTTGAGAAGTCAATAGGAGGACTTGACTTGATAAAGTCAGTAGGAGCAAATTGATCTATATCCTTTCTATCCTTAAATCACTAATAATTTAAATTTTTTAAAATTATTAGATTCTTAAAATAATAAAGTTATGAAGATAACTGAGTCATAGCCTTTCGTTAAGTTGGATGATAATGGATTCATTAACTTAATAATCATGGAGGCCCAAAGGCCTGGTGCTTATTGACTAATGAAATTATCATTCATAATAACTTAGAAGTATCTCTCTAATAGTAGTTAGGTTGGCCAACCAAAGTTGGGCTTAATCATTCGTTAGTTAGATGCACCAAGTATTATCATGTTAATGGTTAGACCTAATCAGATCCTTACAGTGGAGGCCAAAGTCTATTGATTAGATTTTTAGGATAAAATTAAATTACTAGAAGTTATTTGAAGAAATAATTGGTTAATGAACCTATCTATAGATGCACATGGGTTGGTCAACCAAAGTTGGACTTATGTACAGTCTATGTGGATTCTAATACCTACTAAAAAATTAAAATAATTTTTTGAATTAGAGGTAGAGACTACCAATTTGAATAAAATAGTGAAAGAATCTTTAGACTAAAGTTTAAGTCTCTAGACTTAAAATAATTCATATACTTAGGTCATTGTTCTCTTTTTTCAGAATAAGGCTAAACCCTAATTGCTCATATCACTGTTAGACAGTGATGACTTATGGGATCCAACTTCGATAATTAGTATCAAAAGTTGAAATTAGTTCAGCAATACGAATTGGTTCGTATTGAAACTTCTAAGCCTAGTTAAAATAATTAATCTAAAATAGATCCAAATCAGGCATAGTGCTTCTACTATTAGAAGCTGGATCATAGAAAGAAGAATTATCTTGCTTTTCTTAACCATAACAGACTGAACAAGAGAAAGAAGTAAGAGTTACTCATTAAGGATTTTATATGATAATACCTTAAAATTTTTCTATATGTAATTCTACTATCTGGGTATTAGATACCGGTAGTCTTATATAATTTATTGCAAGAATTATTAAAAAATGGAATGTTTGAAAATAGTGAGAGATACCCGAACATTAGGGATGGAAATCTTGTTCCAATCCTAGTTTTAAAAATTATCAAGCTTATTTTTAAAAGATGTCATTTTGAATGAATGTCACCATCGTCCATCGTTTATGATAAATATGATCTCTATTGGCCTTTTGATCAGAGATGGTTATAATTTATCAATGAAAAAATTATTATGATATTATTATGAATAATATTATAATAATATATGAATAATAAAAATAATATTTTATATCTATACAGCCTGTTAAGTGTAATGTATACATTTAATAAATATCCAAGTTAGATTATGTCAGGAATGTCTATCTTTAGTATAGACTTAGTCATCTTGACAAGAACAAGATAAACATGTTAGCTTGAGAGGAAAACCTCGACATCAATGGTTGTAAATCATTGATAACCTGAGTCTTATCTTCTTGAAAAGATGACAAAGTTATCTTTTATTAGAAAAGGTAAAGGAATCGATCAAGTTCTAAGTCTCATACATAGTGATGTATATGAACCTATGAACTTAAGTGCCAAAGAAAGATATTAATATTTTATTATAGATGACCTATCTTAGTATGGATATGTCTGGCTTGAATCATTTAAAATGTTCAAATGATTCAATAATAAAATTGGAGAATAAACTAAAAATGGTATTGGAACTCTTCGATCAGATTGAAGAGGCGAATACTTATCCAATGAGTTTGTGATATATCTAGGAGAGAATAGGATTCTCTCTCAGTAGATTTTTTTTTGGAATACAGTATATCTAAAAGAAGAAGTTGAACTTTATTAGATATGGTTCAATCCATAATAGGATTTACTTGTGTGTCTATTTCAGGATTGTGCTCTTATGACTACTAGTTTTACTTTGAATATATACCGAATAGATTTATTGTAAATCTCCATATGTGATATGGATTTGGCATAGATCTAGACTCTTTTACCTTCTGGTTTAGGGTTGATCAGTTTATGTCATAAGTTTACATACAGATAAACTTGGATCTTGCTCCAATAGGTGTTTAAAGATTATTAATTCTACCATGCTGAAGAACATAAAATGTTCATCAGCAAAAAGATATTTTTTTTGGAAAGAAGTTTCTTAGAGAAGAAACTGATGTCTGTCAAGTTAAACTTGAAAAAGTTTGACCGGTAGAAAAGAATCAACATAATCTAATAAACCTATAGAACCAGATTTAATCAAATCAAATCTAGAGCCCATTAAAGTAGCATATTTAAGAAGATCTGATAAAGTACCGCATTAGTTGGATAGATACTTCAATATCTAGGTCTGAAACGATGATCCTATTGAGCTTGATGAGAACAACAAGGATCCGATCATCTATATGGATGCAATGTAGTGGTCTGACTGTGAGAAGTGGCTTGGAGTCATATAATCTAAATTGAAGTCCATGAAAATCAATAGTGTGTGGATATTAGATGATTCACCTGAAAGGATAAAATCCATTGGATGTGAATGAATTTTTAAAAGGATCAGAGTAGCACAGATGGAAAGGTAAAGACCTATAAAGCTCGTTTGGCTTTTATCTCAGTTTTGGAATATACGTTTTGAATGTATGTCTTTGTTATGAATAAAAATAAATTCTGCATATACAAGTAGATAAAATGTTCTATAGTATTATTCCTTGTATTGTCTATGGATGTTCTCTTAATCAGAAATGATATTCCAGCATTATAAGGAATAAAGATTTGACTGTCATCTAATTTTTTTCATGTTCAAAATCAAATATGGTATACTCACTAATATAATGAGTAGATACCAGTCTGATCTAAGTGAGAATTACTAAAAGATTGTACAGATAATTTCTAAATATTTGAAAAATATTAAGATCTAGTGACTCAAATATGAAAATACTGACTTAAAACATGTAGATATTTTAATTTCAATTAGATCAAGATGATAGCAAGAGAATGTTGGGTCATACCCTAATTGCAGGAGCAAGATGCTAGAAAGGTTTCAAGTAGAATACTGTAGCCTATTCAGTTAGTGATGTAAAGTACATCATGGCATATGATGCTGCCATGTAAGCTGTGAAATTACTGAGGTTCATTAGCAGATTGAAAGTGGCATCCTCCATCGATAGTCTAGTCCTATTGTAGCACTAGAGCCATAGCTCAGGCTAAAAAACCAAAAGACTAGCATATTCTATATCTTTATCATCTTTGATTTTAGATCAGGATGATGTTGATCTTTAAAAGATCGATGAAAAAAAAGAACCTGACTGACCCATTTGCTAAGACCACGGAACTAAGGAGTTCTATGAACTCAAGTGAAAGATAGGATATTTGATATCACTCTGATTGGTTTTAGTCCAAGTAAAAGTTATTGAAAAATATATTCTAAAACCAATCATCTAAGTGGTAGATGATTAAAATTAGTATATGAATTATCTAATGATAATAGTTATTTGGCTAGTTCATCATAAAAATTTTATCTTTCTTAAATGAACTCCTAAATTATGATGAAGTTCTTAGAATCACAATCAATTGATAAAGAAGAATTTATCGGATGGTTCTTAAATTATTCATAATTAAATAATAAATTATTAATAAGGATAATAATTTATCGAGTATAGATCACTGTATGCCATATGCATTGGTTATCCTCGTAACCAAGTAGTATGAACACACTGGTATGGCATCCAAGTGAGATGTAGGAGTATTTCTATATTAAACATGATCAATGTAGTACTCTACTGTCAAGAGTAGCTAGCTAAGACCAATGGATATAAGTGTCCCTTCGATCTGAGATCACCATGATGACTTGCAAGCAACTCACTATACTTTGATATCGGACTGTCTGTATTTCTAATATAAGTTCGAAAGATTTTTAGATACAGTCAAGTACTTGTAAAGTCGGTGTGTGAGTCAAGATGGGATTGGTCACTCTTGATTTGCTTTAGGAAGAGAATGTCTCGTTATATTTTAATTTAGCAAAACCTAAGCCTGGATAATCCTAGTGAGGAGTCATGGGATTTGCAAAATTTTGAAAGATAATAGAGATGACTTGTATGAGTGTTGATAGCATACTCGAAGTCGTCTTGAGTATTATTGGTCATAGGGATGAATTATACGATAACCATGGGCTAAGATTCTAAGAATGTTGCTTTGTATACATTCGATCTATCTGGACATCGAAAACTATTGCTAGATGGTTATTTTGACTAGTACAGAAATTGATTTCTGTACTACCGGCTTAAGTTCGAACCTATAAGGTCATACACATTAGAGGTTGGAACTTAATCAAATAGTTAATTGATAATTGAAAATCATTCTGAGGTCAAATATTTAATACGATTGATGTTTGACCTAATGCAAATATTACAGGAGGATCGATTAGCAATTAGATTGCTAATTAGCTTAATCTAATTGAGCAATCAGATTGAGATCAAGTTTAATTGAATTAGACTTAATTAGAATTGATTTAGACTTAATTGGATTAAATCTAATTGATTTATTGGATAAGCCAATTGCAAGAAAAAAATAATTCCTAGTTAGATTAGGATTTGAGTGTACCTAATTCATAATTGAGTTAGGATTTAAATTAGATTTAAATATGATTTAAACCTAACTTAATTAGATTTCTAGTTGGACTAGGATCATCCATAATTAGGATTGCACTAATCTTATTTTAATTAGATTAAAAATTGATTTGACCTATTCAATACATGAGAATCCTAGTTAGATTAGGATTTCTTATTTCCTTCCTTGCACAAATTATTTCCAACGTCCATCTAATTTTATTTTTAGATTTTTTCTATGATTTCCATACCTAAGATTAATTTCCCTTGCCCCATATCTGGTTTAATTTGAATCAAATCTGATTTGACCCTTTTTGAAAAGTTGTTTGGGTTAGTTTCCTTTTGAAAGAGTCCCTCTTGACCAAAACTCCTCTTCCCCTCTTGCGCCATTTTTCTCCATGCCATATTTATTTTTTGTGCAATTTTTTTCTCTCCTTTTGTGCATGGTTTTGGGAAGGGGCGTCCAAGAGTTGAATGCCCCATTGCTTCCTTGTTTGATTAGGTCATTTTGACCTAGTCTCCCTTATTTTGTGGTGCCTCCTATTAGATAAAAGGAGGGCATCAAAAATTCTAGTGTTCCACGAAAAAGAAAGAAGAAAAAGAGAATAATGGCATGAGGGATGATGGCGCCCAACTTCTTGGAGAAAATCCTTCAATTATGGCATCAAAGGTTGATATCTTAAAAAGACAAGGTAAGAGAGAAGATTGTCTTCTCTTATGATTTTGCTTAAAAATCTTTATCCTTTATATTTGATCTATTTTTATATGATAAAAATCAGAGAGAGAGAGAGGATGAGGGTGTGGGGATCATGCTCCAAGATGTTAGGGTATGAAGATCAATTTTGGACATGATCTGATCATGTCCTGATGAGAGAAGAAGGTATTCTCTTAGGGTTTCTTTGAGAATCCTTCTTCTCCATATTTTTGTATGATTTTCTATGAGAAAAATCAGAGTGTGTAAGATCTGAAAATATGAGAAAAGCCTAGGAGAGAAGGTCTTTCCTTTATTCTAGTATATGAATGTTTTCAGGAGATCAGTCGTTGATGTCCTGAAAGAGAAGATTTATCTTCTCTTAGGATTCTTTTCTAATGTATTTTATTTTTAATTTATGGAAGATCCAAAGATTGGATTTCTCTTCTAATCCTTCTCTTATTCTTCATCTCTTGGAATGTCCAAAAAATCTAAAGAATAAAATTTAGATTAACCATCCGGAGGGATCCATGAGAAGCTAGAACTTCGAGCAGATCTTCGTTTGATGAACTTTCAATTTTATTACAGCCTCATGTGGATCACCTGTAAAGGTCGGATGCATGTGTGGCTCCAAAGGCAACAACAAAAATCAACATGGAGTTCTCAACCCGCGCAAGGTAAGAGATTTGATCTCTTTTCTCACTTAGATGTGATCTAGATTTTAGATCTAGA
This sequence comes from Cocos nucifera, assembly GCA_006176705.1. Taxonomy (NCBI): domain Eukaryota; kingdom Viridiplantae; phylum Streptophyta; class Magnoliopsida; order Arecales; family Arecaceae; genus Cocos; species Cocos nucifera. Next base: position 4,794,898 of record QRFJ01000006.1, on the reverse strand, counting down.
ATTATTCTAGATCTAGGATATTGATTTGATCAATACCAAATCTTTTATTTTCTGATTTAAAATATAATATGACATGTTATAGGTCCTAGTTGTAAGGTTTAGTAATTAGTTTATATGTATTTATAGATTAAATGGTTTAATCTGCATGTTCTGCTGCATTATATTTTAAAAATATTTTGAAATTCATGCATGAAACTCTGCATATTCTCCAATAAGAACTCCTCTACGTCGATCTCCTTTGAGAGCTCAGAACTGTCTCGTTAGCCTCAGCACCAAATGCCCATGCCAGCATAGAAGGCTGAAGAGCCCATGATGGTTGAAGAGTGACCCCTCCATGGTAAAATCTATATGATTACTAGAGGGTCGTCTGGATCAATAGTGGCGAAGAGACCAAGGCTCGGAGATGCCATCACTTTCACTGGGCAGGTTGCAGGTGTATAACAACCACATAATGATGCTGTGGTTGTTACTTTAAATATAGCTAATTATAATGTACACGGTGTATTTATTGATAATGAAATTTCGATTGATATTTTTTATTTTTTATTTTTTTCAAATAAAACTTTCACTTGATCGATTGAGTAGATTTGACACATCGATTCAAGGCTTTTTCAAAAGCTCCATAATGTCTGAAAGAATAATCAAGCTGCCTATCACAGTGGGAACCCCACCTCAGCAAGTAACAATTCAGGTAGACTTTCTTGTTGTAAAGCTTTCCTCAGCTTACAATGCAATTCTCGAACGACCTAACCTCTAGACATTAAGAGCCATGGTATCCAGCTACCATCTAATGGTCAAATTCCCAACCATGAGCGGAGTAGGACAAATTCGAGGCAACCAAACTATGGTGTGGCAGTGCTTCACCATGAAACTCCAAGCAGAGGATCAAGTGAAGATCCAATCTGAACTCTCAAAGAATTGGATGCTCAAGATGACCTGGCTGATAATCGTGTCCAACCATCTAACGAGCTCTTAGAGATCCCATTAAGCAAGGAGAATCCTCACCAAACTGTGATGATCGGCTCTTGTGTTGATCAGGTAATAAAAAGCCAACTAACCGCTTTTCTGCAAGCAAATATGGACCTCTTTGCCTGGTCGACTGCAGACATGCATGAAATCGATCCAAAAATGATGTCCCACTACTTGAGGGTAGATCCAACCTATCGTCCAATCAAGCAAAAGAAGTGAAGTTTTGCCCCAGAATACCAAAAAGCCATCGTCGAGGAGTTGGATAAATTGATTAAAGCCAGCTTCATTAGAGAGACAATATACTCAGACTGCTTGGTGAATATTATGCTGGTGAAGAAAGTAAATGAAAAGTGGTGCATGTGCATTAATAATTTCACCGATCTAAATAAGGCTTATCCAAAAGATAACTATCTGCTATCCCGAATCGATCAACTGATTGATGCCACCTCAGGGCATGAGCTCCTCAACTTCATGGATGTCTTCTCTGGCTATAATCAAATCCGGATAGCTTTTGAAGATGAGGAGAAAATAGTCTTTATTACTAACTGTGGGCTCTTTTGTTATAGGATAATGCTCTTTGGGCTAAAAAATACAGAAGCCACATACCAAAGATTGGTGAACAAGATCTTCAAAGATCAGATCGACAGGAATATGAAGGCATATATTAACTGATAGAAATGCGATGTTGTCGTTAAGACACCGTGTTTATCAATTTAATCTGATTTTTTAAAATAATTAAAAATGCGTAGATAACAGTGAGTCGGATCGAATTCACAGGGAAGGTAGTATTTTTAGATTTGAAATCTTTAATTTTTTTTAAAAAAAAAAGAAGAAAAATATTTTGGGATCAAAAGTAAAGTCGAAAAATAAAAGATGAAAATTAAAAGATGTAGGAATTTAAACTTGGTACTAAGATCTACTAGTTAGATCTTGGCATCTACTTGCAATCAAATAAAAAGTAATAATTTAAAGTATAAAAATTAAATTAAAATAAAAATAAAAAATATGAAATTAAAGAGCATAAAAATAAATATTATATTAATTAAAAAGTTTATAATTTAAATATATAAAATAAAAAAAAAAAAAAAATAGACTGATCTCTGATCTTGGATCGGCATTGGTGGAAAGATAGTGTAGAAGCCCTGCTCTTCTTCTCGGTACCAATTATTTTGAAGCAGCCATTAACCCATAGCCTGGCTTCACCCTGTACCAAAGCTTCACCTTGATCGAAGATATTGATTTTTGGAGACTTAAGGTCCTTTTTATAGAGCTAGGAGGGTTGGATATTTATTTCTGAAGACAATGTGGGACTAATAGCCTTTGTAATCGTCAAAATATAAAGAAATTCGAATAAAATTTGAATCAAAATAGCTTTGATATGACTCTGGTAATTCTGATGAAATCTAGCCATTCAATAAAAATTCAACGGTCTAAAAATCATCAAAATCGGATGCGTATCAGCCCAAATCAAGTCAGATTAAATTCTGACCATTCGATCACACGTTGATGGAAAAAATCTGGCTACAAATCATGCATCGAGAGTCCTGATCATTGCCGAGAGCATTCTGAACCATTGGATCTTCATCACTTGATTTTTTGGCCGTCGGATCGTGTCAAATCACTGATAGAATTTGAATCAAATCCAAAAATAACCTCCACCATCCGATCTTGACTGCAATCAACCGCAGTCATTCGATCGTGTAATTACTATTCCCATGGACCATGTAGATTGGCTGCATCGCACACCACAACCAATCAGCATCTCTGTTGCCGAGTGAAAAGACCAGATTGCCCTATGAGCCACGATAAATTTTTGTGGATCTTTTAAGGGTCTAGGTCCGCCACGTGTCGCTCTATGATTCGTCGGTTTCTGCTGAGCTGGAGGTCCACGCCTGGGTCATGGACCAGCTAATGGCTTCAATGGCAGAGTCGGCTTTGATGGCTTGGCTTGGCTTGGTGGCTTGGCTTGCAAAGCCGGCTGAGCCATTTTCTTTTTTTATTTAATTTTTATTTATTTTATTTTTTTAAAAATTTATATCTTTTCTGTTTTATCTCTATTTTACTCAAAATTTATTTCGTTGTGATCAAAAAAATGAGTTCTTTCCATTGATAATAAAATTTTATTTTTTAATTTTTATTATTTTTTAATTAATTTTTTAATTAATAAAAATATAAATTTTTCAAAAATTATATATAAATTGATTAATAATTCTTAAAAATTAATATAAATTAATTAATAAATTAATATTTTTATTGATGAATTTATGATGCTTATCATTAACGACATGCTGGTCAAGAGCCATGCAATATCAGATCATGTTGCTGACCTCCAACAGATCTTCAATACTCTTTGTCGATATAAGATGAAGTTGAATCCTATGAAATGCACCTTCAGAGTTACCATCGGTAAATTTCTTAGCTTTATGGTCTCTCACAGAGGCATTGAGGTAAATCTTGAGAAAACTAAAGTAGTTCTGAAAATGACATCCCCAAAAATAGTTAAAATGGTACAATACCTAATCAATAAAATAGCCTCTCTTAACCATTTTGTTTTCAGATCGATCGAGAGATGTCTTCTTTTTTTTCAAATCCTCAAGCAGCCAAATAATTTTCAATGGTACAATACCTAATCAATAAAATAGCCTCTCTTAACTATTTTGTCTTTAGATCGATCAAGAGATGTCTTTTTTTTTGAATCCTCAAGCAGTCGAATAATTTTCAATGGACCCCAGAATGCCAAGAGGCCTTTGAAGAGCTGAAGAATATCTCAGCTCCCGATCTCTGCTTATCAAACCATAACCAGGCAAAGAGCTTCTTCTGTACCTAGCTATCTCTCCGATGGTGATCAGCGTAGTCTTTGTCTGAGAAGAATGATGGTTATAGAAGTTCATTTATTATACCAGCAAGATCCTTCATGATGCAGAGACCAAATATACTAAACTAAAAAAATTGGTCTTCGCACTAGTCATCACAGCAAGAAAGCTCCAATCCTACTTTCAAGCTCACACCATAGTGCTACTTACGGATCAATCAATTAAAGCGGTACTTCATCGTCTAGATACTTCAGGTCGAATCACGAAATGGATTTTGAAACTCTTAAAATTGGACATACACTACCAACCGAAGCCTTCCATCAAAGCCTAAATCTTAGCCAACTTTATCCTCAAGTGCATCATTCCAGATGGAGAGGGTCCAGAAGGATATGTCAAAGAATGGCTGGAAGACCCCACAAGCTCAAGAGGCGACAAAAACTTGGGGTCAGATCCTAAAGAGTTATGGACCTTGCATGCCGATGGCTTATCAAACTTGTCGGGATCAGGATCCAGACTCATTCCATCCAGTATGAAAGGAGATGTAGTCGCATATGCCTTGCATTATGAGTTTCCAACCATCAATAATGAGGTAGAATATGAAGCTTTGATCACTGAACTGAAGATTGCTAAAGAAGCTGGAACCCAGCACCTGAAGATCTTCAATGATTTTGAGCTGATGGTTGGATAGATCAAGGAAGAATATGAAACTCGAAAAGAGAATATGAAAAAATACCTTCAAAAAGTTAAGGATCTTATCTCATCCTTTCGATATTTTGATATTCAACAAGTTCCCAAGATGCAAAACACCCGAGCTGATACCTTATCCAAACTAGTGTCTTCATTGCCTACCGACCTCAAGAAGGAGGCTTACTTTGAGGTCTTAAGAACTTCAAGCTTAGAAGAGCCTGTGCCATTCAGCAAATCAACAAGGAGCCTAGTTGGATGGACCTTTTTCTAAAATACTTAAGATCAGATGAGCTACCACCTGATTGGGAAGAAGCTTGAAGGATTAGAAGCAAAGCCGCCAGATATATATTACTCAACGATGAATTGTACAAGCGGTCTTTCTCTCTATCTCTTCTGAAATACCTGCATCCATCTGAAGCTGACTACGTCCTGCAAGAAGTCCACGAAGGGATCTATGAAAGCCACTTGAGGGGTAGATCCCTATCTTACAAAATCCTCAGGCAGGGATATTATTGGCCTACAATGCAGCAAGACATTCAAAATTTTGTCAAAAAGTGTGAGCGATGCCAACAGAATGATAGAATTCAGCATCAATCGACGGCTCTTCTAGCTCTAATCGAAGCCCCCTGGCCATTCGCCCAATGAAGATTAGACATATTAGGTCCATTCCCTCGAGCCTCAGGCCAGTGCAAGTTTTTTCTAGTGGCCATCAACTACTTTATGAAGTGGACTGAAGCTAAGCCTCTAGCTCAAATCACTGAGATGAAAGTTCGGGACTTTATTTGAAAGTCGATTATTTATTGATACGGTCTTTCCAAGATGTTAATTTCCAACAATGGCAGATAATTCAGTAGAGCTCGACTCCGTGAGTTTTGTGAAAACCATGGATTAGAGTAGCGCTTCACGTTGGTATGCCACCCACAAGCAAATAAAGAGGTAGAAGTCACTAACAGAACTCTCCTACAAGGCCTGAAAGCTAGACTGGACCGAAATGGGGGGTCATGGGCCAAAGAGCTTCATCACGTCCTTTGAGCTTACCAAACCATCCAAAGAGTCCCTGTTGGTGAAACTCTATTTAGCCTGGCATTCATAACAGAGGTAGTTATACCCATAGAATTCAGACTTCCTTCCCTCAGAGTCAAGGAGTATGATAAAGATATAAATTCGATATGGCTCAGAGCCAATCTGGACCTAATCAAGGAGAGCAGGAAACATGCTGCAATGAGGATGGCTGCATATCACCAAAGGATGGCCAAGTATTATAATGCTCGGGTCAAAGTTAAGGATTTTCGAGCTGGCAATCTTATCCTCCTGCAAATAGAAGTTTCACAACCCACAGAGCAGGAAAAGCTTGCGCCCAATTAGAAAGGCCCCTATCAGATCGATAAGGTCATACGACTAGGGACCTACCACCTAAAGCAATTGAATGGGACTTTACTCCCTAGGCCTTGGAATTCGACCAATCTCTGCATGTATTATCAATAATGAATGAATAGATTTTCAAATTTATTTTTCAAATTCATCGATAAATATTTGCATGCCAGAAAGAACTCAAAAGAAGTCCCTTAAGATCCCTCAGATCGAGACATTAGCACGGCGACTTCCTCATATCAGATTCACTTTAAATGAAGGTCCCTTTAATCAGGAGGAATTCACAGTGAGTTCCTTAGATCGAAACTGCTTCAAATGAAAGTTCCTTTGATCGGATGAATTCACAGTGAGTTTCTCGATCGAAATTGCTTCAAACGAAAGTCTCTTTGATCGGGACGTTAACACAGCAAGTTTCTCAAATTAGAACTACTTCAAACGAAGGTCCTTCTGATCGAAATGTTAATACAGCAAGTTCCTCTGATCGAAATCGCTTAACATTTCTTTGATGGGATGACACTACAATAAGTTTCTAAGATAGGAACTATTCATATGAGATCGTTTTGACCGAAACATCGACTTAGAAAAATTTTATGAGTTAGGGTTAAACTATCTTTGAGGTTAGAACACCCCATGAAAGAACCTCTAAAGTTAAGACTGATTTCTTCAAGGTTCACATTCATCTCAACAAACAAAAAATAAAAGAAGAAGATGAAGACAAAGAGGCGTCTCTTAAATTATTTCCTCAAGAGAACCAATGGCCAAAGGGTCCCCCCAATCGTGACCACTTTTGCATCGCGAGATGACGTTGTCAGTCATTAAATGCCAAAGATGTCGTTAGGAGTGAAAAAGCATGTCATCCAATCCGAAGTGTTCTTAAAAAGTAGTTCTTTCATCTGATCTTCAGACTTGGTACTAGAAGGATAGTATTACGATGGTAACATAAGCGTCTCGAATTGACCTAATTAATGCTCAAACCATCTCGGGTCAACATGAAGACATTCGTACATCTAGGCGAAGATGGCTCTCTATATGTCCACCAATCTGAAGAGCAAGCCAAAGCATGCCTTCGAACCGATCTCTTAACATTTGTTCATCCAGCACTTAGAATCTTAAAATCACCTCGAATGAACAGCCTTTCGGCACACCCAATGGTTCCTCTCTAGAATAAGCGATGAACCAGCTCATGTAGTCTAGCCATTATTAAGCTGTTTTCTACTCTATCTAAACTGATGGGAACAGATAAGGTATTCCGATCATGCTAGTAACAGCCCTTCCATTTTGGAAGAATGGCCTTAATCTCGAAATAATGTAATTAGTGGCTCAAAATCAGCGAAACAACATAATGTCTGCGAGACGTTCTCCATCTATAAATATCCTAAGCCCCGAGGATTCAGGTAAGCAAGTAATCTCTTTTGGAGAATCCATTGTTGCTTATTCATTTTCTGCTGACTTGAGCGTCGAAAGGTCATCATCAAAGTCAAATCCTTTGGCTCACACTTATTTTGCAGATCACTTCAGCAATCCTAAGAGAAGCCGACCGCTTCACATCTAAAACATCCAATTTCAAGCAACAATAATATATATTTTCCATATTTGATTTATATCCATATCTCTTGAAAATAACTATGGATATAAATTTTTACATCCGACAAATATCCATATTTATATTTATATTTATTAAATAATATAAATATAAATATAAATATACTAATATATATTTCATATCCGATCCAATTGCAGCCATAAGTGGGTTAGAGGGCTAAGCCTTATTTCACAGTTTATCATATAGGTGCCTCCTCCAAGGCAAATGCCGATGCACATGCGTACCCAATTTTATGCACACGGACGGACTGATTGCTCAGGTCTAAACGAGCTAAAGGAGAAGTTTTTCTGAAGTTTTCTCTTGATAAGTTTTTCATATTGCAAAGCAAGAATTATTATTTGGTTAGCTAGAACATGATAAAAAAATATGTATTTGGACCTTTCACGCAATATGCTTGATCAAATTAGAGCCTAGTTATTAGATCATGAGTCCAATTGACACCTTATATCTACTTATTTTTCCTTTATGCGACAAAGATTGATCCAGGGCAGTTGGTACTCATCCAAGCGTTGCATGTAGGTCATGCATCGGAAAGGCTAGCTTTTACTGAACATAGTGAGGCATAAGCAAATTAGATTGAAGATACTTAATCAATGGACTTTTGCCAATATATAAACTCCCCCTTCTTGTATTCTGTTCTTTGATATGCTCAATGAATGAAGTAGATATGCCTGCAGAATATTTTGCTGAAAAAATTATCGGCTACGAGTGAAGATGCCTAAGATGAAGTGTTCATGGGGTTATATATAAATAAATTCTAGCACATGTGCCATCACATGTGATATATCTCAAAACATATGTTGGACAGCTTTTAGGCTAATACAAGGATTAGAGCTGATTATTGGATGGGCCTGTGGCCGAAACTAGATTGGCTTTTAGCCGGGCTTTGGACCGGCCTATTTAAAATGCCCAAGACCGACTTCATCGACTCCAGCAACGATAAGAAATGTTGTGGTGTTTATTTTCTACATCTAAATGTCTTTAGATTAGCATTGAGTCATGTTAACAACATTTGTATAGGTTAAAAGGGTTTTGCTAATGATTAAGAAGCATTTATCGCTCCTTGAAAACTGCTAAACATCGTTGACTCATGTGTTAAAGACAAAAATCATTATAAAGGATATAATAGATATAATTATTTTTATAAAAAAAAAAAATTAATCTTTAATATCACATGAATCGAAGATGTTTAGCAGTTTTTAAGGATAGGATACTTGTTAGCAAAACCAAGTTGAAAAAACTTGATCGGCCCCAATAAGAAATGTTGTTGTTTTTATTTTCTACATCTAAATGTCTTTAGATTAGCATTGAGTCATGTTATAGGTTAAAAAAACTCGTGGAACCAGGGTATTTTAAATAGAGGCTAAACTAAGGTGACAGCTGGACCACTTGGGATTGAACTCTCGACCAGTTATTTAAGGGGTGAAAGGTAATATGATTCAAAAAAGTATTTGATTTATATCATGATAGTTAATATGACATCATCTCTTACGTTGCGAAAGACTCCCGGGTGCATTGAATTTGATGTCGGCAAATGAGGAAATTGAGGGATCCAAAGATTTATCAATTTAATACGCATAAAAGAATTCAATGATCAGCTACTTCTTGTTTAAGAGAGATTAAAAAATCACTAATTTAATTGCCCTAAGTTATGTGTTGCTTAGATTACGCTATCTCGTTAAAAGAAGATTGTTCAAAGACCCAACAAAGAATTAGAAAAGAAACAAGAAATGCATCCTACGAGGCCACAATTTAGTAGGTGTCCAAGGGATCTATGATTACGGTGGACTTCTCATGTGAGATGAGAATAGATCTCAGTATCGGGCAAGTTAAGTTTCATGTGGGTGACGCAAGTGGTAATCACGAAACTAAAAGTCGTGATGATATTAGAGAAGACTTGGCAAATATTTAAATTTAGTATAAACTACCAACTTCTGGCTATAAACGGCAAGTAGTCGGCAACGTCATTGCGAATTTACAGGTTCCTACAAGAATCCAAAATCATGCCTCACTAAATTTCCGCCCGAAATAGATTAAAAAAAAATGGCACAAACTCGCACGCTAATTTCCGGTTCGTTTTGCCCTTTCTCAGAAACGCACATCACTTGGGCAATTAAAGCTCTCCACGTGCCACCCTTTTTTTTTTCCCTTAATATATTGGCTCCGCTCCTTCCTTCACCGTTAAGTGAATTAGATTAGATTCCAAAACCTCTCCCCAACAAATTCCGCCTCCTTCCTCCCTTTTGACACAGAGGGAGGAAGAAGGAAACAAAGAAAGAAGGGGAGGAAGGAAGAGTTATGGGAAACAGCCTCTTTAGATTCCTCTGTGGGATTTGCTGCAAGCCCACAACCACCCATGAGCCCCAATCTTTGGGTCACCATGGGGTCTCAGCTCTTGCTCGTGATCTCTTCCATTTTGACATCACATCTCAGGTATTAAATCATATGCAATCTCATCATTCCCCCCATCATTAGCCTCGTACTCCAATCTTTCTGATTCCCAAAATTACAAGCGTCTTACTGGAAAATTCATGACTATTTGGATACTTTTTGGGGTTGTAATCTGAATCCAGCTCCTTGAATTTGTTGATCCAAGGTTCCAGAAGGGCTGAGCCCACATGTGGTCTCCTCCAAGAAGGCACAGGCAAACTGGTACTACCATTTATTATTATTGTTGTTGTTGTTGTTGTTATAATATAGACATTTCTGATCTTATATCATGTTATGTGTATGGGTGGAAAGGTCTTTTCTTTGTTGTTCAATTGTGATCAATTGAAAGACATCTCATAGATAAAAGACAACATAAATAACCGCGCAGAATAGCCTGTTATGGTACTCTAGAGCTCTGACAGCTCTTCAAGCTCAAAGACGTCGCCTTTTTTCCCACTCTTGCTAAATTATGCTGCAATTCTGCTTTGGTACTCTTGCTAAACTGGAGTAAGGTCCGCATTGGAGGGGCAATTGCCTACTATATTATTTTAGAATAATAGAAAAAGAAGATACTGCTAATTGTTTTTATATTTGATCTAGATTTATTTTTCCATTGATCAACTGGCTTTATGTCTCCATAGGTATAAGAAACTTTTGGAGGCGTGGAGGGAGGCAAAGCCACCACCAAAAACACCAGAAGAAGCAACAAGGCTTGTTGTCCGAACCTTAAAGAGGCATCAGAAAGCGGATGTAGAGGTATACATGGATATTGTGAGAATCGTTAGCAATAGAAGATATTTTACCATTAAATTTGCAAAGATCTCATTGATATCTAAAGTAATCTATCTGCATGGTCTGAATTCTTAACTTTTATTCCTCAGGGCCTCTTGACTTACTATGGTCTTCCACTGCCCCACACACTCTCAGAAATCTCAGTGATTCCATCATCTAGACCTGAAGGAGTGAAGTATGAACTGCAAACACTTCCTGTAAGACTCTCATAACCTTCAGTATCCAATCCTACAGTAAAAAGCTGAAGACATGCACTTGAATATTTATCTAACAAAGCTGCCTGCTAGTTGTAGGTGGATGCAAAAGCTGTTGCAGATGGAGATACCATAACAGTGTACGTCGACACAGCTGATACGAGGGAGTCGGCCAATGTTCCCCGAGGAGTACAAGATGCAGCAATCAAGAGGGCCAAAGCCCGTGCTGCGAAGAACTACAAGAAAGCTGATGAGCTTCAGAAAATAATTGCTGATGCTGGATATAGGTCATGACCAACTCAGAAAATTCATCAACCTGGGTTAATTTTTAGCCTGCCCAAGAGTCTGAATTCTTGTGTTCTTTGCTACAGGGTGATAACCGGTCCGAAAGGCGAAGAGACCTTGGCACGAAAATACCGAATCAGACTAAGGTATGCATTAACTTTGTAAAAAATAGCCAGAGAAAGAAAGCAATTTGCATTGCTTGTTATAGACCTTACAAACCAACAGGGGAATTGATTCACCAGAGAGCTCAATGCCATATGGGAAAGAGGCTAAGGAGGAACTGGTGAAGATGATCCAAGGAAAGCATCTAAAGGTGTATGTGTATGGAGATGATCGATATGGTCGTTGTGTTGGAGATGTCTACTGCAATGGTGCTTACATACAAGTAAGAAAGGTTACCTAAAAAGAGTAAGATAAACTGTTGGTCTATGTATTAGATGCTCTAACCGCGTTCCTCTTCGTGATCCTCTTTCCACAGGAGCAGATGCTGAAGAGAGGGCTTGCATGGCACTACGCTGCCTACGACCAACGACCGCAGCTTGCAACGGTGAGTCTATTGGTTTCAAGTTGGTAGAGTACTAATCAAATTCATCAGCACTAATATTGGATTGAAAATGTGAAATTGCAGTGGGAAAAAGAGGCACGTGCTGCCCGTGTTGGCTTATGGGCTTCATCAAACCCTGAGAAGCCATGGGAGTGGAGAAAAGAAAGACGTAATGGAGCGTGAAGGCGAGGATCTAAATTAACGAGGCAGGAGGTCAAAGCTTAGATTGTTTGGGAGCCGATGATACAAGGCAAATAAGGGAAGCCAAGACGCTGAAGCTTGTGAGATTAAGAAATGGGTGAAAGATTCTTTTGTTTCAGAATTGGATACATCGATCAAGAGGAGCAGCTAAAATGTATTTAACAATTTCTCTCTGTGTGACATTAAAAAGGTTTAGAGCCATTGACATTTGTACTTCAATAATGATCCATGACGAATGTGCGACAATGATCGGTGAGGACTTAACAAAAGAAATGCACCTTGGTTTTTATATCTCCAGGCAAAATTGGAAGAATGACCTATTTCTGTATCCTGCAGCGAAAATTAGCAAGCAGTTATTTCAGTTATTACGGGCAGAACGGAGGTTTATTTACATACATTAATGTACATTCTTCCAACAACTTAACAGCGTCTGGTTAGATTCCTCACCCTCGTTGTCAACATATCGATAATCTAAATCCTCCAAACACAATTTCTCTGTCACGTTCGCATCGTTTTGTGAGCAATTTTTTTTTTTTTTTTTTTTTTCCATTACATAATTGAACTTCCATACCTTCTCCGGGGGACGAATTTCTAGTCATAGTTAACAAATTTAATAGTAAAATCTTAACTTTGCAACAATTTTTAACACCTTCTGTGTTCAAGGCTCTCCATTTCTCAATCGATATTATAATACAAACTGCATTGCCAGCCTTAAATATCTAATTTTACCTTCCAATCTTGATATTATGATGCGATCATACAAGACAAAATCACCTAATCTGAATCGTTTTTATTTGCATAACCTATTTTTATACAACGTAACACCGTGTTACCAGCCACCACACATCATCGGCCAAAGCTCATACGAGCATCTGAAGCCGGTCATCCTGAGACTCGGATCCTCCTAAAAGAAAAGAATGACTTGAATCTAGATTGCATTCGCATTGAAATATATATATTTTAAGAAAACAACATAGCCTTCTCAGTTGATATTTGTCCTGTTGTTCCATAACTAAATCCAGTAAAAGTCTTTCCTGTCAGATCTTTCACAATATATTTTACCAATCAACTGTTGCTTACGAAGGGCCTGTTTAGACTTTCGAAAGAATTAATGCCCAATTGAAGTGATCGGTAGACGATGGAGAAGGAACGCTCATCCAGTGTATCACCACTGTTAAGCCAGAACCGGATCCATAATTTCTCACTTTAAGATTAATTTAGTGGTTTACCTGCTTATATGTCACCTTGGCTCTCTGGTAATTTGCACCTGTTCGTACCTGTAACACGTCGTCTGACATGATGTACCTGCTCATAATCATTGTCACTCCTTGCACTTAAACCATGGAAATTATCCAGATCACACAGGAAAGTGCGCACACATCTACCAACAGGTAATCATACGGATATCAATGACAAAAAAAACTTTGGCAGCTTAAAAGAAAAAAGTTTGTTTATTCACCAAAAATGAGATGAAGTATGACATCTCGGTATCCAAAAAGGGATATCAGAAGATGATCACAATAGCACAAGTCGATTATGATCCGTAAAAGAATTCTGTTTACTTGATGGGAGCATGTTGACTGATACACACTGGATTAACTCAAAAACAGTAGATCTGGAATTCTACAGCCACAGAACAGGCATACACTAGCAGCCAACAAACCCAGGCACCGCAAAAAACAAAATACAAGAGTCAGCTGCCACTGAATATCAAAAAAAACCTGAAAGAACAAACATAAATGAATTAAGATTAATACAAATCAAACAGATAAATATATCGATAACTAATTAGAAAATTTTGATATTCTTTTATTACTAAAACACGCATCATTTCAAAACTTACATTCTTTTATTACTAAAAGATAGCATGGTCAAATTTCCCTTGAAGCCAGGAGACATAATAGTATAATATAAGTAAGACAAAAGGTCCAGTGGATCTGATCCTGGTGGTAAACATGTCCACGACAATGCCAAACAATTGATATTGACACACAATGAGGTCCCATAATGATTAGTACAGTACTCGTCCGGGAAACATTATCCAAAAGCAAATTAACATGAATCAGGTACTACCAATCACCAAATAACCAAATCAATACAATTATAAAGAAAGGAAAAGCTGCACCGTTCACCTATTCCTCTACACTTCTGCACTTATTAACAGTATAAATTTCCCTTGCTTGTGTAACAGAAACAAAAAAACCAGAACTTTGCCATAAAGAGAGCTGCTGGTTGAAAGGCAATACTAACAATTGAAATCGTCATAATATCTATCAGCAATGGAAATAGTACCCAAAGTAAATTTTACTCACAAGCATAATAACCAGGAACAATGGTTGGTTCAGGTTCAGCTTTTTGTTCAGAATATATACAGTGGATGATATTTGCATGATTTGTTTTAAACCAATATGCAGGGCATTATAGGGTCCCATAACTCAGCTCTTAGGTGAAATATTCTCTCTTTTCTTGATGCACCGCAACAAAAAACTTTCACCATTTTCAATGTGAGAGCAGTGGTGGGGACATTATTTATTGAAGCAAAACCTAAAATTATTGACTTACACAACCTATGCTCATGTTATTATAATGTATGAGGAAAAGCAGACTGCATGGGACAAAAATAAATCTGCTTATATTGCTGCTAGGCAGTTTCTTATGGGGAAAAGAAAGCATGCATAGCTTACTAGAGATCTTCAGCCTCCCACACAATGCATGTGGCAGTCCACTTAAACCTATGTTGCACAATGAAGTTCGAATGATACACTGAAAGGTAATTACCCGATCTACCAATTGTGGCCTGCCAGTTTAAGTGCCTATGGACAATGTCTACTCTGTCAATAATCGATAGTGCTTCTTACAGAGAATAGAATGCAAGTGTTTTGCCTTTCATGGGCATTCATTTTGTATGAACGTATAGGCAAAAAAAAAAAAATCTTCACTGTGGTAATCATTGTCATAATAATCTGCGCCTGCTGCAAGAAAGATGGAAGAGACACCATTCTTCACAAAGATCTCTTGACGTCTATGCATAACTTTTTCTTCCACTTGACGAGCTCAAACAACACAGAAAGTGTGAGTTTTCAAGAACTTAAAGGGTTTATATCTTAGCTGGGTGGTCACCATTGTGCTAGGTCACATTTTTTGTTTTTTGCATAATGTAAGTGCTTCTATTGGCAACCCTGATAATGATTACACGAGCCACAGTTGATAATATGATCATCAGTAGAAGTTTCTGTGTGTGGCAGTCATCCTCAATCTGTGGAGACCACACAAGAATTGTCAGTGATGATGCCCCCCATTACACACCCGAGGTACAATCTCCAAATCCATTTTGTATAGAAAGAGGGTAATCGCACCCATATATTAAATTAAAAGTAAGCATTTTGTAAGTGCGTGTGTTGAAACCAAGATATTTGGCAACATATTCATAATTTCCTGTAAATTAGTGATCAACGTTGCTTCCCTGTCACCTTCATTTTGCACGTTAATGAGACTTAAGTATTTTGTTAGTGCTTGTGTTGCAACTGAGATAGTTCGCTCTGTCACCTTCATTTTGACTTTGCATCAAACTTTTTACTTCCATGTCTTCTCTATTATAAAAATGTTAGCAATAAATCAGCACCACAACTTTTAGATGTCTACTGCTAAAACCAACTAGTGCTTTTCTTTTAAGACTCTTACAAACAGTTGAACCTGCAAGCAACCATCATTAAGCCAACTTTTTCACCAACTAATGATTTACTATCTGCGATGATTTTGGAATGGTGTTCATGATATTAGTCGTATGTAGTTTGTAGTGTTGCACATATATAATATTCCTCCATGTGATATACATTTAAGTTGTACAAAAAAGAAAGTAAATGAATATGTTTATAGGGAAACAACATCAATGACTAATTTATTGCATTCATTAAAATGAAGCCTCCCCCTCAAGCGTCCAAGAGAAAAAGCAGCCATGGTGAAACAATGTAACCTTCATTAAAATAGAGGTTGTTCTAGCTCTTTTTTTTTGGTTTTTTGGGGTGTGATATGCGGAGCTATCACTCAGCTAAAACCTCAAATAGCTTCAAATCTGATTGACAAATGGTTTTAATGAGGAATCTTACAGCTGCTTGCTCCATATCTAGTTCTAGATCAGCTGATAATGCAGAGTTCCCCCACAGCTGTGGAATAAATACAAGGAGAAAAGAAGAGAAGATAGAAAAGGCTTAAGCAGACACCTTGAGAAAGTTTTGATGAGAAACCTTTTAAGGTTTGGTTGAGCATGAATTATGCCTCTACAAGGACTCTTTAGAAAGAAATATAAAAATTCTTTGAGACCCAATCCTGATTATATAAATAATAAAAAAAAAAAATCCATTGCCATGTCTCCCAGAGTGATTGGTGCTTCACACCATATAATGTCCAAACCCCATTAATTGCACTAATCCCCTCATGCCATATGGCATGGAGCTTTCCTCTAAGGCACTTTTTTGTTTTTTTGTTGGGTTGGGGGTGTGTTGGGCTGAGTGAGTGGGTGGTGCGGTGTGGTTGGTCGGGCTCCATAGCATTACTCGAAATAGAACTTTAGACTTGCCAACCATTGTTCTCCTAGACAAATAAATGGGTTGGCCATATTAATTCCCTACTTGAAGCCTTCTTGGGATTCTCCAATCAATGTAGAACTCTTTGGATTTGGACACTTAAGATTTCTTAAAAAGCAAGGTTTTAAATACCATACTAAACCCTGTACAATTTTTCAGTCAAAATGATATAGTACAAGCATAGTACCGGTACTAATGGTACTTATCAATCCGAAAACATCAAAAAGAATAAAAAGCCATTTGTACAAATTGGTATAGTTAGTATGGTAACATCGGTACGCATTGGCACAAACCAGTATATTTTGCATAAAGTCCTGAGTTGTTACAAAATGGTATCAAAGTGGATCCACCCCATGGCCCATGTAGATTAGGGTACACTACAACACGTTCCATTGGGGCTTATCACGAACCGATGTAGTGCTTATGATTAGAATGGATTTGGACCTTTAGCCTAGCAAGGATGCTAGAACTTAAACAAGAGGAGTATGTGAGGATCCGTCCATGCAGGCATATGTTTAGTCCCACATCGACTATGTACTAAGGCGATCTTAGATACTTATACAAGATCAAAGAACCCAAATAATAATTTCCAACTAGCCTTTTTGGATGAGGTCCTAGGTTGTTATAATACTAATACTATCATCCCATTTGGACGATTTTAAATCCATGTCAAAAAGACTCCTACTTGACAAAGTTCATAAAGAATGCTAGGAAGTGCTCATTTTATTTACACAAAAAGTTCATCCTATGACATGGCACAAGAGCACTCGTAAGCCTCACAAGAATTGATGAAAAGGATAGGAATGATTGAACAGCAAGCTACCAAACCAGCAAATGGGCCCAATAATTCTTTCTGTGCACTAAGAAGTTCAACAAGATTTTTTTTTCCATTGTAAACAATCTAAGTATTAACTGAATAAGATCACTTCCATCTCAAAGCATCTTTGACTACTGGGATAAGGAAACTAGCAAAGGCTTATTTTCCCATGCACCACTAGAGATTTGAGTAGAAATTATAAAAGTTTAGTAGATAAAAGACCTTTACAAAAATATGTAGCGAGAGGATAATAATGATTGGCCTGGCAAAAATGTTTGTTCTTATTTTGCCTAGCTGAGAAATTTAATTTAGTGATGAAGACCATCAAAGAATCTCTCTAGAAAAGAAATAAACAAAGATTGAAGCACTGGTGTCAGTAAAATACTAACCAAGCACTGGTCTCAGTAAAATATTAACCAAACCAAACTTAACCCTTCCTATTTATGGAAGGGCTACATGGTAGCATGATTAGATGCTACTAACCTCTTTTAAACACTACCAACTAGATATGTGATGGCTCTAATCATTGACATGTGTCCACTAAAATTTAGGGAACTACCGAACAGAAGGCAACCTATAGTTTAAGGCATATGTCACTCATAGAGGCATTTCATTTTAGAATGAGTGCGATAAATGGGAATAGTATCACATCCATGATGCATTTCATTTATCTCTGTAGGATGATCGGCATGATTATTTGGACCGGCAGACATGGAAAATTATTCATGTCTCATCCTCTTAAGGGAATTGCTCCAATTTCCTCAAATATTTCCCATTGATATGATTAATGTAACCTAAAATAATCCATCTTCACATAAAATGTGTATATTTCATTCTAAGTTTTGAAAACATAGAGGTCCCTCGAGATAGCAAAACAAATTGAGCTAAGAGATGTATCTAACAAAACCTCCCTAATACCAACCAAGTTTAAAAGACAATGTTGTCATTGAGGTTTACCGCAATCATTAAGCTCAGAAATGAGGTAAGCCTTGGCTAATGATACCATTGCTCCATTGTGACTTAGGTGCACAAGTTCAAAACATGGAGATAGCCTCTTCACACATGAGGGTAAGGTTGTGTATGTCTAACCCACCCTAAACCCTAGAGTGGCAGGAGCCTCATGCACTAGACCGCCCTTTTTCTCTTAGCTTAGAAACATCTCTAAAAGAGAAGAGAGAGAGGATATTCATATTCTATAGCAATTGACAAAGAATGCTGCTCCATTAGAAATAAACAAATTGAAGATAATGATGCCATTTCATCCTCTGAATGATCTCCTCCGCTGAGTCAATGCAGCATTTATCTCTTCTATGTTTCTTGCGAACCATCTTTGGTTAGAGTAGCAGCCCATGTTTTGCAATACATGTTTGAAGAAAAATATGAGCATTAAATTTCAAAAGACATATATATTATACAAGTTACAAAAAATATTATTAAGAAATATCATTGTATAAACATGTTTTCTTTTGAGCCACATAAAGGGAGAGATACCTAAATGGGAAACATAACCATATTCGGATTCAAAAATTCTTGAAATCAAAGTTTAGAACTTAAATGTTAATTTAATCTTGAATTGTGCGATTGAATTGTAGAGAAATTATTGAATCAAGTGATTAGAAATAAGAAAGGGGAAAAATAGAAAAAAGAGAGTTGAGAACTGTTAAAGTCCCAATATCAGTACCCAAAGAAGTACCCTACAAGTATGGTGTGGACCAGCATAGTATGGGTACCAACATGGTACACCTCTTGGAGTTGTAACAATAACATAGTGGTGAAAAAATGTATCGGTATGTTATCGGCGTGGATGATAAACCATACTAATACCTTACGATACGATCCAACATGGTCGATAAAGGACCAATATGCTGATAATTAATCCTTGATTGATATGCTACTTATTGATTGGCAAAATCTCCATTCTAGCAAAAATACAATTGAAGAGAGAGTAGTAATTTGCAAAATTCTAAGGACATCTCATCTGAAAAGCTGGCAACCATGAATCTCAAGAGGAATGTGCAGAAATTAAAAATTCTCATTTTCAATAGTGGTACAGATAAATATCCATTTACATACTACAAGACACGAAAGCATTAAATCACATTTTTCAATAATAACTCCCAAAGAAAGCATCATGACAACTTCACACCTCAAAAACCACATTGAATACTTACTGCATGCCTTGATTATCTGTGGTTTTAGTAAATAATGAAAAAACCTCCAGATATTCAGAAAATTAAGTCTACATACATTCTAATAATTCACAACAGAAATACATGGCTACTAGAAGTTAAACAATATGTAAAAAATCATAAAACTAAGTTAAGAAACAAGGCTCTCTCAAATTTTAATAGCTTCACATGAAACAAGACATTTTGTTCTGAAACACCAATATGCAGCTTGTTTTCTAGCTTGAAGAAATGAAAGGTCGATCATTCACCTTCAAAAAAAAAAAAAAAGCAGACTGCAGAAAACAGAATGGTTGTGGACCTTCAGACGTAAATGTAAACCAAATGCAACAGATTGGAAACCATCAATATCTGAGTATGACAGATGTGATAGACTTTTAAAACTCACTCTCTCATATTTGTCGTAGATTCAAATTGCATGTGTTCATCACTTGACATCATCCTTCACCTCATCCGAATCCGAGTCACTAGCATTATACCCTAAAGAAATTGTACTGGTGAGACCACAAGAAATTTTAAAACGGCAAGGAAACATTGAAAACTTTGATGAAAATAAATATTTCAGCCAAAGAAATTGGTAAGACTTTTCTTTAATCTCATTTGAACTTTTGCAGCACCTTCATGGAAACCAAAAAGAAAAATATAATTATTCTAAAAACAGTGACTACCTGGATGCTTGTCGCTAACCTTCCAAACCATTGACCGGTACTTTGACGCTTTTGCGATCCAAGCTTTTCCCTGAAAACCGAATGAAGATCAAACTCCCGAGTGAAAAGAGGAATCCAGCAAATCGGGAAAAAATGAGTGTCTCATCAACCAATCAATAATAAAAGAAATTATCGCTGGGTTCTGATTAGAGCAACCATCAACAATTCAACCACACTGAATCAGATACAGCTAGGGCAATGAAAAACAGATGCCCCTCAACATGAAGCAAATTTTTATTTCATTTCAAATTTGGATAACATGCAGTTTGACGCTTGGAGCATGGATAAGTTCTAACAATGCATTCAAACATGATCATAAAAGCAGCTAATGTAAGGTATGTGTCAAAGGCCAGGGTAGGACTTCCGCATCTGTAAGAAAAAGAGACCAAACTGTAAGGCGTATTTTTCAGTACAATGATACCTTTTTTTGGTTGAATTTATGAGGGACTAAGTAGAATTTTCAAAATAATGTTAATAGCTGAAGAGTAATGTTTCGACTTTGGAATAGACATCAATTTAAACTTCCGATAGAGAAAGGACGAAAGTAGAATTGTATGAGAAAGGAGGACGATTACCAAAGTGAACACTTTCTCCTCTAATCAGATTATTATTGTAATCAATCAAACTCATACCATAGCAAAGGCAGATATCAGGAACGTTAGGTTCCCAGAAAAGAATCGGACCAAAAAAAAAACGCTTCACATAAATACTGTCTATAAAAACACCAACTGATAAAAGTAAAAATTAAAAAATAAACAAAAAAATACTCTTTCTGCTGGCTCTCAGATGCTGACAGTCTATCTTCAAACCAACATGGTTAAAACCACTAGAAACGGACCAAAAGACAATATCATCAGGTATAGAATTGTACAAACCATCTACTGTCCCCGACATAAACTCTAATCATCAAACTCTTCGAAACCACAAAGTTCTACCGAAAGACGAGAACGATGGTCAAGAAGCCCATGAAATCACCAAATTCACATCTCCAGAACCCAAGAAACCAAAATCCGAACAAAACAACTACGCCCACCAAGGGAAACACAAGAAATCGCCAAAAAGATATCACCTTCTGTTCGTTCCTTGGACAGCCGTAGCCGCTGTGGTACATCTGGCCAACCAGCACCTGCATCGCCGCGTCCCCGCTCTTCGCCTCCCTGAGCGCGTCCTGGAACCACCGCCTCACGCAGTCTGACACCACCTCCGACAAGGGAACGCGGCGCTCCTCCCGCTCTCCGTTCTCCATGCTGTGCACCGCCGGGCGCGGACCCTCGGCGATCGCCCGGGCGACAGCGGCTGCCTCCTTGTTCGAAGCCAGCGATCTGAGGGCGGGCTTCCGGTGCTTCGCCCTCCTAATCCTCTCAGTGGCGACACGGGCGAACTCCTCGAGGCTCTTCGCCGAGGGGAGCCGTTTGCCCATAAAGAGAAGAGGCCGAGGCAGAGTGGAGAGGGAGCTGGACGCAATTATGGAAACGGTAGAGGTGCTAGTTTAGAATTAGGAGAGCGGTGACGGACTTGGGACCGGATTCGGAGTACTTCGAGGCGAAGGAGCCCGAGAATAGAGAAGAAAAGAGGCGGTGAGAGAAGCTTATATAAAGGGCGGAGGACGGGAGCTTTGATGGTCCCGGACCTCACGGCGTTGGTTGCTGGTGATGGGATCGATTTATAATAGCCATCTGATCGAGATGGCGAGGACAAAGATCCGGGTCCTTGATCCCGTTCTGAGATAGGAGTACTCCCTGGTACGATTACCGCGTTCGGTCGATCAAAGAACACGTTAGCTTTCCTTGAGGGATCCTTGGATGAGGAAGTCGGAGTCCTTTTTTTTTTTTTTTTTTTTTTTTTTCCGGTAAAAGGAAGTCGGGCTTTAATATAATCCAAACACTAGTGCTCATTGGCTTATAATGAACGAGGATAAATGGATGCTGGTTCGTGGACCACTTTTTAATATCATTACTAACTAATTTTGGAAAGTTGACAATCACATTGTCTTTGTTTATGTAAGCCTTGTGCATATTTTATATGATCATGGAGGTAAGAATATAGGACTTTGGCATGACCAAAAGATTATAATCATAGCTATCAAGCTTTATCTCAATTATTTAGGATTGACACCATGAATTATCCTTTGCATATTCATCCAATAATAAGAATAATCAAAGATTTCGGTTTTAGAACTAAAAAAAGCACATAAATTGGAAAATGTAAGGAGAAAGTGTCGGAGAAATTAGATGGCATGAGAATGTCATTTTTGTAGTTTTCTTGGAAAGTAAGGAAGCAAGAAGAAAGCTGCAGAGTTGGGAGAACATTGAAGAAGCTAAAAGAGGAAAATGAGGAAGAAAACTTCAAGCAGAAAAAAAAAGAAAAAAAAGAAAAAAAAATAATAATGTGAGCATTTGATGATGAAGGATCCATGGATCATAAATAACCAGCTAAGTTTCTTCGTTATGATAGCGATCATGATATAATTCCTGGGGTTCTTATAGGGATGGCTATAATTGTGATCAAATAACAAGTATTGATTGATGTTATATTTTTTTTCTTTAATTAACTTATCATATGATGTAGAAATTTTCATAATAACTAAATTAGTCATATGATGTCAAGAAGATTTCATCAGTAAGATTGCAAATGGGTCGGGTTGACACGTGATTCGATTCAGTCTAATCCGCTTAGATCCAATCCGATCCATTTTAAAAGATTCGTAGAGCTGGATCGAATTCTAAAATTGAATCCATTCAATATTTTAGATCAAATTTAGATTTATTGAATTTAAATCTAATCCAAGCTGATCCGATCTGAATTCAGTATTAAATCCAACATATAAACTATAAAATAATTAAAATAGGATTAAAATTTTAAATGCTCTTATAACATTATTATTTTTAAAAAATTTTACTCAATTTGATTATGAGATTTTTAAAAATTATTTATAAATTAAGAATCAAGATAAAATAATATTTATTTTTTTGATCATAAATTATATATATATATGTTAATTTATCATACGAATTGGATCTGATCAAAATTTGAATTCGAATTGGATCTAAAATTTTTAAATTAGAATTAGATTATACATGAATCCGACTCAATCCGAATGATTCAATGAGGCAAACTTTTTAATTATGAATCCGATCTGACCTAATCTGATTTTTAATTGGATTAGGTCCGAGTTCAATATTAAGATTCGATCAAAAAATCAGATCGGATCGAGGTAACTCATAACCCGATCCGATCCAACCAATTTACACCCTTATTCATCAGCTTTTATAAATTTTTTCATGTAAGTTAATTTATTTATTAATCAATATCTTCTTTTTTTTTGGGTGGAGAACGAAGCAATATCCATTATCAATTATAAAACCATCAAGCCGCTTTAAATTGTGGACATGTCATAGGAAAGCTTGGAGATTTGCTTGCCACAAATAGCTATTGCACTCACTTCCTCATATATCATATAAAGGAAAATAAACTGAAAAACCTCACATTGCTTCGAACCATTGGAGAAAGACGAAGCCATGGTAGTAGTAATGAATGGTCAATCAGATTTTGCAAATTCTAAACACTTATAGCAACGCTAGCTTGATGGATTTGGTTAGGATTTGCATGAGCCATAAGAAAGGGAAGCTTCGAATAACATATACGAAAAAAAAAATGTTGCTAACATTGCCGGCTAGGCTTGAAAACAGCCAGTAGGTATCACTCTTTCTTGTATGTGCACTAGGACTGGCATTGAAGCATGATGCTGCCTGCAGCGTATGTTGCTGATCACATAACATCTATTCTAAGTACGATTATGAGATATTTTCCTTCTCAATTATTATTTTATTTTCAGATGCTTACAGATGTATTTACTCTAGATTGGTTTAATAATTCTGGTTTACCAAAAAAAAAAAAAAAAAGCATGATACTGCATAAATTAGGTCCACAGAAGCTCCTCTTAACCTTCCAAATTTGATCTACATCTATAGCAAGATATCTGTAGGCATCTTGCCTTGATGACACAAGCACATGGCCCACCTTTTGAAGTCAATACTTGAAGATCTAAGAAAACAGGTCAATATGTTAAGCACTTCAAAACTTCAAAATCTGGAAAACCTACCCACACAAAACTTTTATAACATGATACAGCAGTTCTACCAAGCCTAATGGCATATACAATTCCACTCCCATCTTAAAATTGGAAGGGGCAAATAAAAGCTGACTATTTGATATACCTTAAAACAATCCATGCATGCAAACTCTTTCCAAGCAGATATACCTTAATTTGCCAACACGCATGCCATCTATTTATTTCACCAACTTATATTTGTAAAGAAACTGCTGATAATCCCACACTTAAACTGCTGCAATAAGTATTCATATGATGGCTCATTCATAAGAATCACTCCATCTCCATTATCATCATCACTTCCCCCAAGTGCCTGTTTTGAGGAACATATCGGGAAAGATGACCTTAATATGGGGAGGAGGAAGAAATAAAAATAAGTAATTAACTTTAAATGTTTCCTCTTTTTGGTTTGAGATAGAGGACAAACCAGGCAGATTGTGTGTGCATTCTCCAGAATGGAAGCAATGTTTAGGTTTGTAGGAGGACCCACGATGATTGGCTTCTTTACAACAGCTGGTTTCAGCATGAAGGATTGCAAAAACTCGAGTAATTTCCTCAAAATAGATTTATAACCATCTTGCAGAAGAGAAACCTTGTTTCTTATCTGTTCTATCAGCATGTCCCTTCCATCTACTTTCATCCTGGTCGAAGATTGATCTGTCATGGCTACTTTTCTCAACTGCACAATCATCAAAACAAGAATTAGAGACAATCATAAGGTATTTCTTATAATGGGTGTCTAACTAGATTCTGTTTACCATTCTTCCATCATGAGACGCAACTGCCTCAATCAGGGGAGATCTAGGCCCGTTCAGAACGGTATGAACTTTATTCTTTGGCTTCTCATCATCTGAAGTGGATATTACCAAAACATCTGGAGTAGATGAATGCTCTCCTTGCTTACGTTCTATGGTTGGTAATGGCACTGAAACATTAGGAAGCTGCATGTCCTCAACACCAGAAATTGATGCTTCTCATTCTTCCAAGAATGGACCTGGGGGTTGCATCATCTCTCTCTCCCTCTCTCTCTCTCTCTCTCTCTGGAGAGAGCACCATTTTGAGATATCTGTGACTCTAAACTTAGTAATGTGCCATCTAGTTGAGACCTATCATCTTCTGGAGTTGATGTTAGACCTGACAAGTTTAAGGGCACACAAGTTTGTTCTTGTGATTGGGTGGAATTTTACAGCTTTTATCTATTTCTGAAAATGTGTTTGATGGACACATCATTGATTCTCCAAATACTTCATGGCAGTATGTATGCTTGTCATCTTCTATGTTTGATACTAAAGATGGATTAATGTTTTCTAGTAATCTTACTTCAGTATCTTCCCATGAAGCATTATTATCTGGATGTGGGGAGATTGAAGCTGGTTCACCTGATCATCTGTCAGACAATTGCTGAGAAGTGGTTTCAGAGAGGGTCTGGCCATTGCTTGAGATCATTGCTAGTTGTGTTATTGGAGAGTCGAAAGGCAAGGTACTTTCAAGTAGTTCAGAGCTGCACTGAAATGGAATAGATAGTTCAATGCCAACTTGCGACTCAGAAGCATCTTCAAATAGATTTGCAGATTCTGTAAGAAGTACATAGATCACAGCATTTCTTTTATGCTGTTGCAAGGGAAGCAAGGAGAAAGTTTGGAGCCCAAACAGTTTTCACTTTTAAATGGATTCACAGGGACCTGATTGCCAACAGGGCCCATACTCTGTAGAGTTGCTAGGAATACTTTGTTGTTCAACAGAAAGAGCTCCTTCAGATCAGGGAGCAGATTCATGACTAACTATTTGTTGTGAAGACATCCTGCAGGTCCCCTGCTTGCTTGTAATTTGAAAGCTTCTTCTAATTGTTCACAACCTCCATATGTAAATGGATAGCTGGAGGCATGTCTTCTTTTGAGCTGTCTGTTTCAGCATGCTCAGACAGCACTTATGACAGAAATTGTTGAGTGACTTGGAATCCAAAGGCTCAGACAAATTTAGAGTGCATAATCAGAGATTGAAAGTGGAAGAGCAGACTCCACAAGATCTTCTTCTGGTGAAGAACAAGGCATGCAGAGAGTATTTACATCATCCAACGTTGTTGTTACTTTTGGCCCAGAATTCTCAATATTATTTAGGTTTTGTGGATCTAAAGCTGCATCATCAGGAGAAACTTTCTTCTGGCAACTTTATATCAAAGACATAGATATCTTGAAAGCAAATTGAAAAAGGATTGTAATCTTCAATAATAGCACTCTGGTTTGATGTATCATTAGAAAGCATAAATTTCTCGAGCTGAAGTTCATCCTTTGGAGTGCTGGATTCTAGAGTAGATGACATGGCAAATTTATATGATCTTTAATATGCATGGGTCCATCAGTCAACTGGCAATCTGTCTCATAAGAGTTGCATGACATGACAACATGTTTCCTTTCTAGAATTTAATGGTCTAAACACCATTATTTCCTGATTGTGGGAGTACACAGCCATCTCTTCATCAGATGAAGGGCCTGCTTTACATGGCAGTATATTAAAGAATGGAATTTTTCCTTCGATGGAACCATTAGCTTTTCCAAGCTCTATTATTGATCTCAAAGATGCTAAATTATCATCCGGTATAACAACATTGTCCATACCTGCAACAAACCCATCATGCTGCATTGCAAAACAAGCTCCTCTATCATGCATTTTTGTCTGCTGAAACTCTCTGATGCACTTAGTAGAAGGTGATGAGCATTCAGCATAACTTGCAGGAACTTCTTTAAGAACCCTTCCATCTTGTCTTTGAGAAAGAATATCAGCTTATCAGGTACTCTAATAGTGTCTGTCACATCTGTTTAGAATTTTCTCAACATATTGTTCAGAATTAGATTTCTCAGGAGTATCATCTTTGATCACAAGGGGCTGATGTGCCATGTGTTGCAAAGAACTGGAATGATCATCATAGTTTTTGGCAAATTCTTGACAAACTAAATAATTCTTTTCTTCAGAAGAAAGTACAGAGGTGTCTGTTTTACATGTTAATTCACCATCCATATAGCTGGCAATTTCAAGGGTATAATTAATGGACATGTAATTTGATATTCAAGTCTGCAGTTGGTTGGGTTTCATGCTGATGTCCATGAGGAAATAAACTGATAGAATTTTAATCTGTAATACAAGAACTACAAGATGCTTCCCCATTTTCAGACCAGGAAGTAAAGATAACTGGGGCCTTGGCATTCGATGTTCCATTGGGAGGCAAATGCTCTGAAGATTTAAGTTGTAAAACCTCATCACATGTCTTCTCAAAAGTTTTATTACAGGTCTCATCAAAGCAGATAACTGTATCTGCAGGCATGTCAGAACTAACCATATTCCCTTGAAGCCACTCAGTATCAATCCAATTACCTGAACTATCTGAGTGAGGACATGATATAACTTGCTGCATTAATTGCACAATCCCAACGATGAAGTAGAGTTATCAACAGAATCTTGCTCTGGAAATTGAGCTTGCAACTCTTGTTGCTCTTCAACAGTGTCAGGATACCTACCTTGGGATTCCATGCGAAACAAACCCAGATCTGGTTTACCTTTATTCTCAGAATCTGTTTCTATTTCTGACCCAATGGTAGTCAGGGCACCCATGTAATTGTTCAGCTCACCAGCCATATCACCATATCTAATATCTATAGCCATCAGAGATACCTTCTTTTCTGCTTTCAGTATCCACAAAAATTTTTAATCAACCTCCTGAGGGACTGAAAGATTTGAATTTAGTATATTGGACCAACAAACATCTTACAGCCTTCAGTTTTGTTTTCTTTGGTGAACTTTTTCGCTGATAGGGAACAAGTAGGATCCTTTTTTTGGTACTTCATCTGTTGGCTTATGCATGCAGTATCTCTGACAAGTCTATGCTCTTTATCTGTTTCTCCAATTCATTTTTGGATAACCTTGTCATGTGTTTCTTGGTAAAAGAGAGAATTGGGTTTGTCTCCATTTTTGCTGATTCATGAACTATGGTCTTGTCTAATTCAGTAGCAGATTCACTTGAATCAGTGGATACCATCTGTGGGAGTGGCTGATAGAAATTTCAGACAAATCTTTCTACTCTGGTGAATGTATTTCTGGAACAAGTTCCATATAACTTCTCACACCATCTGCATCTGATTCATTAAGCTGCCTATATTTCAATTTCACGTGACTTACTGAAATTCCATTAGAAATCTTGTCAGAAATAGCAGGCGATCAGTTGCAACCAAACAACAAACTAGGCCAAACAATTAATATAATGACACAGCCCAAGCAGAAGCATAACAAGAGATGGTTACTTGGATTCGATGTCTGATGCCAGAAAAACAATTGCAGAATTCACCATTCCTCCAATGTGATTCCTCGTGGAAGAGACAAAAGTGGTTTCTCCATATTCAGTTATTCGTCTTTTTTTATTAATAAATAGTATAAGTTGAATGGTATCCTCAATAGAAATATGTTCCATAGAATGTATGGAAGTTGGAAAAACATCAACCACAGAAAACAACATGCCAGATGGAGGGGAAAAGGTCATAAGCACAGCATTAGAAAAACATAATAGGCAACACTAATTCTAATTATAGGGAAGTTATTAGAGGTATAACAGCAACCTTATCACATCTGTTTTGGGTCAGTTTAATGGGTAGAAGTATACTAATCAAGGTTCAAGGGTACTTGCAATGACCAGCTCTCGGCCTAATGTCAACTCTTTGTGGTTTAGTGTTGAAATCACAACTTCAGAGTTGAAACCACAGCCAGAAATATTTTCGGCAGGAGAGGGGCTGCATATGAAAAATTAATGGGGAAGAAAGAATTAATCTAAGAATGGGAAGAGAGGGAGGGGGTTCAAAAACTTTATACAAGAAAAGATTGGAATCTCCATTGTGCCAAAATAATTAAGAGATTTCTCCACATGTCAGAAATGCACTATGAAAGATTGCAGATATAAAATTAACTTTAATCTATCCCAGACTCCTTGCAAAAATAGAAATAGATTTGCATCTATAACAGTCTAAAAGAGCCCAAAATAAAAATTTTATTAAAGTTCAATGGGGACCTGACTTTCATCATGAAAGCTCTCACTTCGGCATGCTAATATAGCTGATGAAACAGATAATAAATTGGCACGTGCTTTTAACTCCTTTTCTCTTGGCTCAGACCAATATGGTTAGGGTCATTTAGAAAGGAATCTACTATTGCATAACCTGGAGTAAAAGTAGTCTCCATCCTAAAGAAAGATGGATCGGAGTATCACTTTAAACATGGCACCAGAAATATCAAGCATGAAAGAGTAAGCAAGAGTTAATTTATAGTCAGGTAAATGCGGACTGTACAAAAGGAAATATGTCCAGAAGTTTTCTCGGAAAAAAAAAAGGTATCCAGAAGTTTGACCTGTCCAGCATGAACAAATGGGTTGACCACGACATTCTTCATAAGAATCCATGATAAATTGAGGCATATCTGCACTAGCTATCAGATTCTGATCCATTTGAAGATTAACATGCCAGCGGATACTTGCAAAATAATGCCTTCAAGATAACAAATAAAATATGTGAATAGGTTAAACAAGATTCTCCATCTACCGGACCCCATACTGGTACCATGTTGGTATAGTGTTGGTACATCCGATATGTAGGTTGGTTCGGCATAACGGGACTCTGTACACACCAGTACAGTATAGTATACTTGGTACAGGATAGTACGCACCAGCAAGGTGAACTTTGATTTGAAACATCAATGCCTTACAAGGAGGAATATTTCCCACCATTTAATAGCATTGCATGTTTTTATTTCTTCACCTATACATATAATAAAAAAGAAAAGGAGGAAAAAAAATCCAAGAATAATTTTTTTGGGAATACTCCAAGAATACATTTCAAAATACAAAGAGAATTCAAATCTAAAGCCATTGCCAGAAAAAAAAAAAGGTCCAATGAAAACCAGGTAGACTTTCCACTCCTTCGTTCTTGCACCTCCTGCTGTTCCCCATCTTTTGATATACCTAGAAAGGTTTTATCTGAGGAAAAGGTAACGAAAAGCCACAAATGCCAGAAATGCAACATCAGGTCATTTATACCCTTCAAACTCATGTTTTAAATGGCTCACATGCACTCCCATAACCCAAAATCAAGCATGAGATTATGGGACTAAAGAGGTTTGGAGGTGAGGCATTTAAAAGATGAATTATTAGGATATAAATCACCTGGTGTTGCATTTGTGACATTTTGTTACTTCTTCTTTAGGTGGAACTTCTCCAGATATATTAGAAGGCGAGGAGATAGAATAGGAGGGGGTGCAGGAAGAAAACAGGACCAGCTGCTTCATTATGTTGAAGTGCAGATGTACCACTAGTGTCGGGTTATTTAAATCTCTTTTGGTTAATATAAAGAGGAGACAAAGAGGCTGAGGTTGCATTCTTTGTGAATCAAGTGCCAGGGAATCATACAACCTGTGAATTAATAAATTACAATTCAAATTTCACACAGAAATATGTAACCAAAAATGGAAATGACTATTAGGTTATCAAAGCATGGACGTTAAGAGTATATTAGCTCATAGCAGGTTGGGGCAGCGACAGGCATGGTAAATTTTAGACTTAAACCTCTTAGACAATTTTCCTTCTCATTTTTCCAATTTATTATAACCAGGCAACATAGTAAGACAGATGACCGTGAAAATTGGATGACAAAGGGATTTTAATGCATCATTTGGATTTTCTAAAGAAAATTCAAGAGATAGAGGTTTTATAGTTGTTTATATTACAAATTAACATTCTGAAGAGAAAATATAAAGTACCATGCTAACCCACATTGAAAGCAAAATGTGAATAGCAAGCCTCTGAGAGAAAAACCTTCATGATGGACACTCTGCCTCTAGCTGTTTAACGTGAAGCATCAGCCATGCCCTTCAGCAGCAGTGATCATCACTTATGCAAATTATCAAATATCTTCACAGCAAACCTACGGCATGAAATTAACCATCCAGGAACCCTCCAAACATTGTTTTTGCATCATGTAACCATGACCATACATGGATACATTTTGCAACAGAAGCTAAAGCAGCACAAACGTGCACTGACCAAATCAAGAATTGGTGGTTAAAAAGCCCAAGCTTGAAGATAGGAAATTAGGTAAAAAGAAGCTGCCAGCATAGAATACCAAATTTTATCAAAAAGAAATTATTAAAAAGGCTCCAATTTCATCTGAACACATTAAGTGTATGCTCCAAACTTTCGTCGTTCACAAGATTTACAAATAAATCACCAACTAACACCCCTACTACCACACCCCAAAAAAAAAAAAAAAAAAATCCCAAAAGTAATTAAGTTAAAAGGGGAAAACCACCTCATTTGGATGGTTTGAGCTCAAATATCATTACATTTTAGTGTATAATCTAACAGTTATCACATGGTTCATAAGATGGTTTGTCTTTGCGATCTTCTGGTTGCAAAGTTCAACAGAATTTTTGAAACAGATTTATAAAACCAAAGAGTATGTCAATCACAACGAATTTGACTCTAAAAAATTCGCTCTGGGATTTATAAAACTCCAACAATCTGATAATTATGAAATTGACTACCTAAATTCTAAATTTATAACCGATCATTAAAAGTCAAAAAGAAAAGAACTTACTCGGCAAGTTCTCCAAGCTGCTTTAAGACCCCGACAAGCCGATCATCTGGTCATCGAGGGTGACTCGGTGACTCTACGACAGTGGTGACTTGGTTCTGGGGGTGCGTGAGGGAGGCCGCTCCTCATCCCCTATTTCAGGATATCACGGCTCTGTTGATTGGGTGCATAGCCCTGATCAGGCACATCTTTCGCGAGGCGAACACAGCAGCGGATTGGATGGCAGCATCTGTAGCGGAGCATTCCGGAAATATTCTTTGGATGGATTCGAGATTGGCCCTTTGGCTCCTCAAGGATATTTTGTTTTCTCACCTTCCTGGATGTATTCACACAAAATTATATGAATGATCCGCCATTTACCAGAGACGAGAAAAAAAAAAAGAAAACCCGAGAAGCCCGGCCATGGGGACCCCTTCAGGAAGGACTTCAAGCTCATCTCTCTGCCCGTAGCTCTGCAGAGCACCGGCTCAACCCCTACTCGTTCCTTATTTGGTATCTGACCGTGGAAATCTCCCCAACGATCAAAAGAAGCCACCACCTGATTACTGGAACGGTGGCTGGTTCTTCGTTACTACATTTCCGCCATTAGAGCTCTGCAATAGAGCACAGAGAGAGAGAGAGAGTTTCATGCATTCTTCCCATTTTCGGAGCTGATGTTTTAGGCCTCAACGTTCCATCAGCGTCCAGTGCCCGACGCCTGCTTGTTACCCAGACGCATAAAAATGGAGAATTTGATGAGACACGAATAAACCAGCATCATAAGATCGTTGTTACCCAGACACGACATTCGCCGTGTTAATGTCCCCAAAAATCCAATCTTGTCAGAATGAGCATTTTTTTTCATTTTGGTTTCTCCTGTACCTCTATGATCGCGCGAGACCATCGCCCAAATTTTTAACCGATACGTGTCAGTACACGAATGATATATTGGTAAAATAAAATAACCAATCATTGCCATCGCATGTACCCACCCATAAAGATAAATAATATTTTTCTCTCTTCTGTTTTTTAAATATGGTAGTGCAAAACCGATACAAATTTTTAACCCAATATCTGCCGGTGCTGAGGCCTCTTGTGAATACTATATAGGTAAAATAAAAGGAACCAATAACCATTACATGCACCCCAACCCATAAACATAAATTATATATATAGGTAAAAAAAAAAAACCAATAACCATTGCCCTGGGATCACGTCCAGGCATCAATCAAAACCAGCCTTGGGGCTAAGCTGCTGAAGAATCTGAACCACAACCTGTGCCGACAAGCCTTGAACAGGTTTTGGTTGGATCAAGTGGGGTCAAAGCTTTTATGAGCTAACTGGTGCAGGAAGAAAAGGAAAGAATCCCCTGGTGCGGCCACCACAAAAGCGGTGAAATGTCATATTTGATGTTCAACATATGAAACAATATGAGTGAAATCCGGAATAAATCAGCAAAACCATTCAACAGAGCAACCTGCATCACCATAGACGAAAGGTGGCGAGATTCTACCAGTACAAAATGGTGGATAGCTTCTAGTGTTTGGTTCCTTCATTTCAATAAAAGTAAGCGCTTAAGTTTTACACTCAAATTTTCTGGAATACTAGACAATCCCAACGGAAGGTTATCACTTCTTTGCATAGGTAATCGCCATTGGGTTTTGAGGGGTGATCTTGAACCCTTGAAGAGCCTGCATGGCAATGGAAGCCTGCATATCATCTCCAAACTCTACAAAGGCGATGCCTGGCTTTGCTTCAATCATCCGGACTTCCCGGAAGCCAGGGTACTGTTGGAAAAGGATTTGCAGCATCATGCTTGTCGTTTCATGAGGCAAGTTTTGAATGAAAAGGATGTTGTTGGGAGCAGCAGCAGGCTCCTGCGAACTTGCCTTTCCTTGGCGGGAGGCTTGACCCTGTACAGATTTTAAAAGCAAAAACTATTTAAGAAATTGAAGAAGCTTAAAGGGGATGTAAATCAAATTCAAAACATAAGTTGAATAGGCTTGACCCTGTGCAGATTTTAAAAGCAAAATACTGTCAAGAAATTGAAAAAACTGAACGGGGATGCAAATGAACTTCAAAACAAAAGCTGAACTAATACAGCATCATTAACAAGATAATCTGATACCTTGACACATAAAACTAAACCTACAGAATTTATGCCCATTGTCCACCATCGGATGGCTAATCAGTATGCGTTATCCTATCATCAACGCATATAGGTTCCCCTCAAGATGGCAACATATGCCAATGCTTAAAGCAGTTTCAACATAGAGCAAAAACACAAAATGACAAATCAACCATAAGCATCTGGTTTGATATGGTTCATGAGTGCAAAGCACATGACATGAGGCATGACTAAAGGCATGAGAAAGAAAACCAGGGAAATTGAAGAGAGATGATACAGATTTGTCAAGTTAACAAAATGATCAAGGAGGGTTTTGGAGTAATGAAGGAATTGTAAGATAATGGGAGGATTCTTGGGAAAACCTACAAGACTAGATAATTGTTTTCTATGACATGGTATATACAAAAATTGCTATTTCTCAAAACCATTTAATCAATGCCACAAGTGCAAATGCACTTAGTGATCAGAAGCTTTGGAAATATATGCTCCCCTCGGTAGTATTTCAAGCAATCAACTTTTCAAGAGAACTTTGCACTTGATTTGATCCAGGACCAAATTCAGGCCTCAAAGAAGCAGCCCTAGTATCTTGCATGGAGTGTAATTTACAAGGTTGCCTCATCCATAAAAAAGAGTGTCGAAGTTCAGACAAATGATCTCATAATCCAAAAGTTGATCGCAATGAAGTGCATCATCCTAAAGCTTTTTCCTTTTCCTTTTTCCTTTTTGTCCCAATATAAACCAACAACGCCATTGCCAGTCCCAAGCATGGATGAGAAAGGTGGAGGGTTTGCGTCAGGTAGACAAGCAATCATAAAATATATCAAAAACTATGAAATGGATTCAAATTTTTACGGATGAGAATCCATATAGCCAATCCCAAATAGTTGAGAAAAGGCTAGATGACAATCCAAACTTAACAGAAAGTTAAAACATGTACACTGTTTTTCATCCCCATTTCAGCTCTTTAGATGAATATTGACTGGTTTTCTCCCACAGAATATGAGTTTGGACCAAACTACTTTAAACGTCCAAAAGTACACTAGAAACCCAAGATTATGAATGTGGTACTGATGTTAACCTCATTGACACTTGTCACAACTACATGCAATTTCTAGGTAACATTTAGACAAGAAAATAATTTACCCATATTCTTTTATGCATGGAAAAATGACTCGGGAATCTATTACCCATATTCTTTTACATTACTAGTTTTCTGGATAAGTTACTAAGATATACCCATTCCCCATAATACCCTTTACCATATAAATATTATATTATATTATATTATATTATATTATATTATGTTATGTTAATATCTTATATTAATATAACATAACATACGTTATTATATATAATAATATGTTATTATATTATTATTATTATAGTATTATAATATCATAATATATTATAATAATATAATATAGTATACTATAACAATTTATTATAATATTATAATATAACATTCTATATCATGTTATAATATATTATAATATCTAATAATATAATATAATAATATTATTATATTATATTATATTATATTATGTTAATATCTTATATTAATATATTATATTACTATAGTATTATATAAATATTATTATATATAATATATTATTATATTATATTATATTATGTTATTATAATATAATATCATATTATATATTATATATTATATATATATATTATATTATGTTAATATCTTATATTAATATAACATAATATAATATTATTATATATAATAATATGTTATTATGTTATTATAGTATTCTATTATTAGAATATATTATAATAATATAATATAGTATATTATATTAATTTATTATAATATTATAATATAATAGTCTATATCATGTTATAATATATTATATTATAATAATATATTATATTATAATAATATATTATAATATCTAATAATAAAATATAATATAATATTATGATACTATATTATATGATATTATATTATGTTAATATCTTATATTAACATAATATAACATATATTATTATATATAATAACATATTATTATATTATTATTATAGTATTATATTATCATAATATATTATAATATATAATATATTATATTATAATAATATATTATAATATCTAATATAAATATTATTATATATTATATTATGTTATATTATTATATTATATTATATTATATTATATTATATTATAAGGTTAAGGGTATAGTAGGAATAAATTAAAAGAGTTGTTTTCCTGATTGATGGAAAAATGATTTAGCCACCTCCTAGGTGGATATGATTTTTCCCCATTTCATGGGTAAATGCTATCCAAAGGAAAGTAACTTTTCCATATTGAAAAATGTAAGAATATGGATAAGTTGGTCAATGAGAAAGTAGACCAACTTTCTCATGATATTTACCCGCAAAAGAACGGGCCCTAAAGGTATAATAGACTTTACCCTAAATCATGCTTTATATTCCTTTCATCCAACAGTATGCGGTGGTAGAGTCAAATGTCTCAATTAATAAATCGAAGACAAGAATGATATTTGCCATAGCAAACATGATTTGATTCACAACATGGTATAGCAGCAAGATACTTACAGGAAGCCCCCCATTACTTTGAGCACCTGGACCACTAGAAGCAGACCCAGATTGCTGTGACTCCTCAGCCCGACGCTTTTTCTCAGCAGCTGCAATAAAAAGGTTTTAAAAATTAAGTGGTGCATATGGTACTCATGGCACATAAATTGAAGAACAAACAGATATCTTCAAAAAATTATTTAAGAGAAAAGGAAAAAGAATTGCCAAGTTATACACTCAGCAATGGATGAGAAAGGAGACCTGTCTTTACTCCTCTAAGGCTGAAGATTGATTGAATCAGGCCGCCATGCATGACCCAGGTCTGACCTAAATTGGCTTCAAGTTTAAATCTAGATCCAGCCCAGGACTTGGAAAGTCTAGTTCACGTCAGATCAAAGTCCATAGGGCTAAAATCAGATTTTTAACTAATTTTTGACGGGTCAAATCAGATCTGACAGTGTCAGGATGAATGTTGGGAGATAGACACCCCACCCAAAGGGAGGAGAGGTCTTAGTATGGGATACATGTGTTGCCCGTCTGTCCAAA
The DNA here is from genome assembly GCA_006176705.1 of Cocos nucifera. Lineage (NCBI taxonomy): Eukaryota > Viridiplantae > Streptophyta > Magnoliopsida > Arecales > Arecaceae > Cocos > Cocos nucifera. The sequence continues at coordinate 4,757,786 of QRFJ01000006.1, read as the reverse complement.
ATCCAAGTATGGTTGGGTCTAAATTGGGTTTCATATAAGTCAGATTTACCAACCTTATTGAGTACATAGTTTAAGCTTACGCAACATTGAGTTCTCAGACACTTATGAGCCAAATGAAAGCACAATCCCTCACAATAGCAGGCATGGTGGCACAACATAAGGAGAGAAAGCACCATGATGCAAGATTCTGAAAACACGTTTGACATCATTGTTATGGGATCATCCCAGCTAGTATATTAAGACTACTGCTACAAAAGATAAAACCATTTATTCGTGTTAACATGTACATGTCCATCTTGATTTATGAAATATTCAGAAGAACCATATCATGTAAGTACATAGTTAATATGTTATTCAAAGAACACAAAAATAAAATAGTTACCCTAGAACTCAGAAATCCACAAGATCTGCATACCTTTCTCTTCTTGTTTCTTCTTTTTCTCTCTTGGAACATATGTTCCATCTTCTTTTGCAACGCAATCTGATTTTGTTTTAGCATATTGTATCCTCTGTGCCAAGCAATGAGATAAATATGTATCAACTGATTTACAATTTAATTAATGCATTTAGTATTTCCATATAATGAGCACGCATGCTTAATAGGAGTCTCATATCATATTGAGATTACCAAATTTAAAATCAGCACCACCATCCAAATAAAAGAAATTAACAAAAAAGAGAAAGCAACACATTTTTCTTTGTTTGTAACACGTGAATAAGGAGATACTAGAAACAAGAAATTCACAACATAAACTGCCGCTTTGATAAAACTCACCATTGGCTTATCATAAAATGGAAAGTTTTGCATTTGGCGCACAGCATTACTAGCAGCTGTAACTTCACTAAAGACTACCCATGCCTGGCCTCGAAGTTTGGATGTTTTCAGGGCCACCACATCCAAAATCCTCCCATATTGAGAGAATAATGCATAAAGAGATCGCTTCAGCTCTGCAACATAAATCAAAAGAAAGAGAATATGAAACCCTTAAGCACTAATAATAAGCATTTATAATATTGTTGCACTAACTTTAAGGATACTCATGACTAGGCACCTAACTTAAGGAAGCTTTTGTCTAGGAAACAACAGAAGAAGTTCATATAATATTAGCAGTACCAGAGTCCACGTTTTCATCCACAACCATAAACATAAAAACAAGCATTCTCTATCCACTTATTTCCAACTGATAAAAAAGTGTAGTTAATTATATTGCATCTACCAGTAGTGATAAGACATTTCGCCCAGGCATGTACCAAATGAGCAAGAAGACACCGACAATTATGAAGTGCCTTTTCTCTATGCATTAACAATTCTATTTTCAAATAGCAGCATCTATTCCAAGGCTATGTACCAAAAGTGCTTCTCTAGACCCATTAGATATTGATGCATCGATCCACAGTTCAGCAGCAGCATATCACTTCAGTTCTAATAATTGTAGTGGAATAGGCAATGATGAGAGATTGCTGCCAGAAGTGGCAGATGCTGCCTCAAGTTAATGCTATTGGAACCCATGGTTAAACTAAGAGAAAATACAATTTGAACCCTCACAACCTCCAAAACTTTAAAAGTTTAATTAACACCACCAAGTAAACTTACAGTAGCAATGTGGTCCAGCCCATTATCTGCTCCTCAACACAGTTAACATACAGGTGCAAAAGACTAAATGCCTTTTTATTTCATGGATACATACAAGAAACCTTTAAATAGGTGGATTACTAGACCCTCACCATCCGATTCATGATTGAAGTGCTAGCAGCAACCAACGAGGCGGAGGCCTTGGAATCTAAGTTATCAACATGGTCCTTCACTTCTCCTCCCCCTCTTCATCTTCTTTTTCCTCCATTGAGCATGGTTGGCATGTGTCACCTCCACCACCACCCTTTCTCCTTGTTTTTGGTAACCACAGTTCCTCCTGCATCTGTACCCGCTGACCCCTATCCTCTCTGCCATAAAAAAACCTTAGTTCATCTACTAAGAAACTTTAACCTTAAACCTAGCTTTGACAATGGGAAGGTTCGAGCTCGACTTCTTTATCCTCCAACTCATCTACTACCATCTACTATGTCAATCCCTCATGATCAAGATCCCCCTCGTTCCCATTGCCATCACCGTGCTCCCCATCATAGCTTCTAGGTTCCAACATCCTCCTCCCTGACCTCGATGACCACCACCTCTGTTTCCCTCACTTCTCCCCCCTTACTGCCAAATTCTACTCCTACCTCACTTATGGCTTCAAGGTCATCCTCATCCACAATCCCTTGAGATCTAGGTCCATTGGAAGGAATTGGGTTCCCAATTCCCATGATCTATTTGAGTTTGCACAGCTAAGGGCCAAAAGGTATGCTAGCAAGGACTAGGAGGTGTGGTTCCTAGGCCACACCAACACTTGCGCCAATGGTCCTAGTCTATCAGCTTTGACATCTCCTTCCATGGGGCCGACTTCATCTACATCATCCTTGAGGAGAGTGGCTTTTGGGTTTGAAGCTTTCTTCCTAGCGGTTTTGGTGAGGGAAGTGGCATTGTGAGAAAGATGGCATTTTTGGGTAATGGGGAGAGGTTTTAGTGGTGCTTTTGACTCTGGCAGTATAAAGGTTAAGTTTTGGTAGTTGGTTTCTTGATTCTTGAGTCATTTAGGATGGGCTTTACGGGGATGGGGTAGATGGGATAGGGAAAATGGATGGTCTGCTAGAGGCTTCACCTCCCTCAGCAGCTTAGGTCGAGATGCAGGCACCATTGCCAACCAAGGAGACAAGTCAACTGTAGATGAACAGAAAGGGTTTTTTGAGAACATCAGGGCAGCGGTGTTTGGGAATATTCGGGTTTGTTAGTGACGGCTGGACCAGATTAACACAATAAAATAACTTTAGGGGGCTCATTGGCATTTATAATGTTTTGGGTACTAAAAGTTTCTAGCAGAAACTTGAAAGGGTTAAAAAGTACTTTTCTCTTAAACAAAATATATATGTTTCCTTGTTATTTTCTATGGTACTTGGATTCTTCAACAACAAATTGTTACCCTATAGTTTTGAGCTCCAGCCTTTAAATAATGATAGTATTGCCAAAAATAAGAACCACTTGTATGTACATATGTATTACGCTAGAAGAAAAAAAAATGTTTGAAGTACTTTATCCATTTCTCCTTCAATCCTTTGAGACAATGAGTAATAATGACCCAGAAACTATATGATGACTGGAAGTTATAGATACTTCAATTCAAAAGCTGTGGAGACTATGACAAATGATTGCTCTTGTCGAGCTGAGGCTATTAATCATGCACAGAGATGGAGATCTTTGGTTATGGATTAGAGTGCAGTTAAATCGACAAGATCTCCACACATAAACTCACAAAATGTGATGGTAGATGCCACAAATTTGACTTAAGAAGAACATAAAACCATATTACATTAATTTCCAATTCAATCACCTCAAACTAGCACCGACTATAGAAGATCAGTTCGTAAACTGGGAAAAACATATCCTTTTCCACATACCCTGTCATGCAAAAAACTGGAAAAAATGGAACAAGTGGGGCCTCCTGTAGGAGTGCAACCTGAGCATCGATAAATTTGGGACTTCATCCAGATCTATGTTATCCCCTTTTTGTAGAAATTTAAGAACAAACACCAAATCTTCTTACTAGTCTAAAGTTCATGTAACCATTCCGCATGTTTTCTGATCAGTCCACGACAACAACGTTTTACGTTTTCCCTCTAGATTATCTGTGCCCGAGTAAAAATACGAAAAGAACCAATAAACAGCCATGACCAAGAGAAAGAAACCCTAATACTCGACAAAGAAACAAAGAAAAGAAAATTTTCCAAGAAAAAGGTACCCATACAATTCCTACTCGTCTAAGAGAGAAAAAACCCTAACCAAGAACGAATGAGCAATCCACAAATTTGGAGATGCATCAGAACGGAAATTGGAGAAGGATTGACCGATTTCACCTTCTTTCTTGACCTTCTCGTTGAGATTTTTGACGTAGATCGTCTGGTTCGGAGGAATATCGCCGGAAAGCATCGCTACCATCGCGCGAGAGCAGAAGAAGAGCGGAGAGGGTTAGCCAGCTTCTCGACGGGCCTACCTTTAGCGAACCTTTTAGTCTGGAGGCGAGTTTCAAATACCACCGATATCTCAAAATAACGGACCACCTCCGATACCATTATTCACCGCCACGAGGTTCAGGGGGCCTGCGTTATGTGAGGAAATTTACGACATCCCCACCCCCGCCCACAAAAAAAAAAAGGCTGGTATAAAAATTGAAATATAAAAAGATGTATTCAGTAAATGTCTGATAACAGCCGCGATTTTCTAATATAGTGATAATAAAAGTTGGATACATCCGTAGAAACTCCCGTATCATATCATAGAAAGGCAGATGTTATTGGATGTATTTTGTTAATATAACAATGACATAGTAAAATAATGGTTATTATTTAAATATATATGATGAATTTGTAATATAATAAGCAGTTATTATAGTAATCAATGTTTCAAACCTTGATTTGAAGATTCGGCATGCCGCATGCACAAAACTAATATTGGGCATGTATGATTCAAGAAAAAGCAATTTGATTTATTATGAAAAGTGGTGATGACTTTTTCAATAGTCATGTGAATTTCTTTGTAGAATCTCAATATTTATATGACCATGGCAAACTTGAAAGGAGCAATTGGTTGTCGGTGTGCGTGTCCTAGAGAATAGGATTTTTAGGTATATAGTCTCTTTTTCCTTTTATGAACCAGGCCCATGTTCTCTACTTTTCCTTTTTTGCGGTTGTGTTGAATCATCATATTTTCCATAATATTTAAGATGTCTACCATCATTCATATGCAAATTCTATTTTCGAGCATACCTTCATTTGCTATGTCTCTACCTTATTTTTGTTACATGATTTTTTGTTTTATTTTTTTTCAACATTATTTACTGTAAGAGTTGCCTCTCATTTTGCCCTCATTAGGAAGATGCTGTGACTGGTAGCAAATGAATGCAAGAACTCTGTAGTGGAATATTTTAGTTTCTAAATATTTATTTTATTATGATTTTGGAAAAGATTTGCATTCTAAGCTTTTATGGTTTTGAATAATTCCTTAATAGATATCTTAATGCAGACAACCTTGTACTTGTACTTGATGAGATCTAATAATTCAAGACCTCGTTGAGTTTTGTGAGTTTTGGGCCAAAAAAATGCATGCTGGCGTGCTCGTGTCATGTCATGTTATGCATGGCGCAGACATAGTTATCTTTTCTTGATTGCATCCCAATTTATTACGGTTTAATTTCAAATTGATTCATATGCTAAAACTCATACTCTAATTTAAATTTCAAATTTTAGTTTGAATTAATTTATATTTTAAAACTTACAATATGAGGTATCAGCCGTTTCAATTTTATTTAATTTTATTTTTTAATCAACAATATATATTATTAAAAGCTATAATCTATTCAGATCTTCAACCATGCCGTCTAAAATGCTTTAGTCCAATTACTTTAGTCTTATATATTAATTATTTTATTTTATTTTAATCAATTCTAAAGTCTTATATATTAATTATTTTATTTTATTCTAGCCAACATGGGATTATCATAATTATCTTTTTTTTATTTTTTTATGCAACCGAAGATGTTATTTAGGTAAAACATCCATGCAATTATATCCATGATAGGATGATTTGGACTAAGCCAAGTTCATGATACCTTGAGAATGATATCTCGGCTACTTGCACAAGTTTGCAAAATTAATTCATAAAGCAATGAATTTTATACACCTCAATTTTCAGCGTGTCATTTCTAATTTTTATATTTATAGTATTAAATTTTATTCTTGCTTCAATTTCTAATTTATTTGCCGATATTAGAAATAGTTTTCCAGCACCTTTTTCTCGTTACTGGATTTTGTCTGACATTACATGGCAAAGAGAAAATTATACTAGTTTTTCAAGTAAATGGCCATCCTTTCTTGTCATGCATGACTTAAATACATCCACATTCTACCATCCTAATATTTTGTAGTTTTTAAAAAGTTTCAATTAAACCTGCAAGAGTTGTAACTGCCTGCGAAAATGTTGGTCCCATCTTGGAAGGCCTTGCATGCTGCATTAATTGCAAAGAAACAAGCAGTTTTAGAAGCTAGCTTATGCGGCCATCCTGCAAGATTGGAGCAGTTCTCCCCTAAAATATCCTATGCAATGCATTCATAAGGCCATATAATCTATGGCAATTGTTGCATTTGCCAAGTAGGCATGTGCTTTTAATTCCCAAATCATATTATATTGCTAGCGGAGATGGCGAGATTCAAGAAAATTTTCTTGGCTAATGTTATGGTCAAAGATATTTCGGTGGGTGCTAATATTGTAGTTAAAAATACTCCTAAAAATATCATAATTTTATCTTTTAAAAAATATTTTATATAAAAAAATATTTTATTTTATATGAGTTATATATTTTTTAATTTATAATCAATACGAGACTAATAACATCACCATGATAGCTACCATCTCCATCGATTAATCGCAAATAGATGGAATGCCATAACGAAAAGTCCTTGACAGCTTACTTTTGACTTGTGATGTAAATGGAGTTTAACTTGCCTGCAGCACTTCCGATCAAGAGGCTGGTTGTTTGATGTTACTTGTCTCTTCTTTCTTCTGCATTTATGTATTTTATAGAACTCTCACGGAGAAAAAGAAAATTCCACTCTCTAGATGGTCATTTAGTGTCAGTTTGATCACAACAAAATGCAAATTAATGTGGTCCTAGATGCAGTAGATCATTTTTTACACACAAAAAGATGTTTTTCCTATTCTCACTTGATTGCACTGGAATGAATGTCGGATATTGAGTACATTATTCCATGATATGAACCCGTTAATATTGATCTCTCTCTTTCTACCTCAGCATTCATTCTAATAGAACTTTCTGCTTTACACCATAAATGTAATGTTCCAATAATTCCTTTGCATGGTCCTGTGGTATCACTACAACATTTTTCTTTCTGATAAAGAAAAAAAAATTCCTTTGGGCAATGGTAATATTGATAATTCCAGGGTCTAATTTGACTGTTGCAGTCTCATTTCCTTAGTTTCATGCTAACAAAATAGAGGAACAACAAAACATCAAACTATAATGATTGCTTGTTTATGGACACATTGCACATGAACTCAAATATCTCATTTGTTGGTGCACATCAAAGAAAGCATGAATTGAAGTGTTTAATTGATTTTATTATTTATGTAACTTTATAGATGCATACCAGCCTTTGACGAAGGGGCATTTCTCTTGGTTCTTTGCCTGGTGCAAGCACAGGCTGAACCAACAAGAGGACTTTTCAGGGATGGGTGGAGGGAGTTAGTGGCTCAAACAATGGCTACTTGTCATGGTAGAAGAAGTATGGAAAAGCAGAGGTCTTTTTTCGACATTATAAACTTAAATTAACATTTACAGTATATAAAAATGGTTGTGCCCGTAAAACGGATGAGCCCATCCTAATTTTTCTCATTGAAATCGACCAATCACTAAGCCTTGATTTTCCTGCTTCAAGATCCTTCCTTTGCCTCTCCAGCTCGCTAGTCTCTTACATCTAAGGTTGGTAAAATATGATCCAACCTACCAACTTGACTCGTGTTCGATCCATCATAAATAGATTTAGATTTAGACTAAATGGATTTCGATCATAAATAAGTCAATCCATTTATCCCATTTAATATTTGGATTGAATTTAAATTTCAGATATTTGATCTCTTTAATCCATTTAATATTTAGATCGGATTGAGTCCGATAATCTATTTAACCTATTTAACCTTTTAATCCATTTAAGATATGTTTAATATATTTAAAACTCGATTAATCTATTTTTAATTTATTTAATTTATTTAATAAATAAGTTAAGTAGTTTGGATTGGATCATTTATTTAATAAAAAAATTAAATTTAAATTTAAATTTTTAATTTATTTAATAAATAGATTGGATTTGGATGGATATTTTTCTGATCCGACTGATCCAATCCGTTTTCGATCCGACCAATCCAATTACCATCTGTACTCACACCTCTTTTCTATCGGCGTCGGTGAGACGGTGACCAATCCAAGCAGGGCAACATTATCCTCCTCTCGCCGGTCGATAGTGTTGCTAGAAGTCATCAAGTATGATACTTCTCTCCCTCTCTAGACTCTAGAGAATGCTCTTTTTTCTTCATGGCATGATCTCTATTTTCCCTCTTGATGCTGGTGGATGAAACCCTCAAGTTTAATGACAAGAATTTCATGAACTAATCTACAAAATTTAAAAAATTAAATGGCAAGAATTTTATAACAAACGATTAGCCGACTTCATTTTTTAAAAAAAATTTTGTGGAAACGAAACAAGGGTGGCCATCTGCAGAGGAGGCAGAGCTCGAAAGCCCTCTCTTCCTCCCTCGACCTCTCCACACGCCCCTCTCTCTCTCTCGTTTCCTCTCTTTCCTTCTCCCTCTCCCTTGCTGGCTTTGATTTTGTGGGTATGGCTTGAAATGGAACGACACGGTACCTTGAGGTACCATTGGGCAACCGGGATGGGTACCGGCACTGGCACAGCATAGCTTGCTTGGGAAGGTTGTTTATAGCTAGCTAACCTAACAGCAAGTTGCTTGGAGATGAATAAAATTAAATTCAAAATCCTTTTCTTGGTCAGATGCTTGCACAAATGTAAATATACAGAGTTTTCTTGTGCTGATAGTTAGCGTTTTTGAGTTAGTGATTCAACCCAACTTGTTCTTCTACATTCATAAGTCACAAATGGTTGGCATCTCCTATAGATACAAAGAAATGGTTCACTATTCTCTAAAATTTCAGCAGCATATTTTGGATTCATAAATGTTGAGAAAAATATCTTGAATTCTTCCACATTAAGCCTACAGCGAGGTCCAGAACAACGAACAAAGTCCAACAAGCCCAAGAACACCTCAATCGAAGTCCGAATGGCGAAGATACGAGCGAAAGAAACACACTAAGCATCCAATGGATCACCAAAGTGGGAACCACGGTCGGTAGGCCCACGGACGCGCGACCCAAGCACGCGGGCCAGCTGGGTCCGGCCCAGGCGTGCACTGGCGTGCGGGCGTGGCCCTGCGCTAACCAACGCGGGCATGCGGCCCAGGCATGGGTGCGGCCTAGCACGGGTGCATGGCCCAATGCCACGCACGGCCTAGGTCAAGCGCGTGCAGGCGTAGCCCAGGCCCAGGCGTGCGCACGCGGGGGCGGCCTGGGCCCGGATGGCCTTGCAGACGCATGTGGGAGTCCTTTCTCCATGCGGACTGCACGTGGTCCTTCTCCGTCCTTGGGTTTTGAGCTGTGATCGTGGCTATTTAAGCAACAGATCGAGAAAAGTAGAAGGTGTGGCTTGGCAGAAGGGCCGTAACTTGAGGTAGAAGGTGTGGCTTGGTGAATTTGAGAGAGCCTGAGATGATTGGAGTAGAGAGAAGGATGCTAGCGACAGTAGGAGCAGGGGCTTCGGACAGATAGCTAGGCGATGGACTGCGATCGTTTCAGGGGATCTCCAAGAGAGAGTTTGATAAGGATAACTTCTTATTGAGAGGATTGTATACGTGAGTTGAGAGTAAGTAATCTCCTCTTGTATCTCTTTCTTTTATATAGTGAAGTTCTACATGCCCCATGGAGGCGAGCCTTTAGGCTAATCCACGTATTTAATTATTCTTATTTTGATTTTTTCTTTCTTTCTATCGCAATCCACTGGTACTAAATCCTTAACAAGTGGTATCAAAGCATGTTAATACTTCCAACAATTGGTATCAGAGCCCAGACAATATTGGAGTGCAGATTGTAATAGTAGTGATAGAGATGGAAGAATATGGAGAAGACAAGCACAATCAAAGTAGAGATCAATAGATTTGATGGGAAGGATAATTTCTTCTTGTGGTAAGCAAGAGTAAAGAATGTCCTCATCCAACATGGTTTGATCGACGCTCTCTTGTACGATGAGATGCCAACCACCATAAAGGTGAAGGATTGAAAGTGGATCCAGATGCAGGCGATGAGCACGATCTGCTTGTACCTAGCGGATGATGTGGTGATTCATGTACTTAGCGAGACTTCTCTGACGGCGCTGTGGTCGAAGCTTGAGGAGTTGTACATGGCGAAGTCTCTCACCAATACCCTCTTTCTTTGGATGCAGTTCTATTGGCTATGGATGGACGAAGGCTAGAACGTGCGGAGGCATCTATCCAACTTCTAAAAGATCCTCACCGACCCCAGCATTGGTAAAAAAAGTTGAGGAGAAGATCAGGGTGTTGGTCTTGCTAGCGTCGCTTCCCCCTTCATATGAGTCCTTGGTGATTGCTCTTCTAGTAGAAAAGAGCACCATCAAGATGGATGAGGTCACTATAGCGATACTCCAAAATGAAGTTCTTAGGAAGGAGAACCTAGCTTTGAGCTCAGATGGTGGTAGCTCAGCTTTGATAATTTCTGAAAGAGCAGAAGATAGTAGACGAAGCAGCAGAGGATCACGAGGAGGATGATCCAGATTCAAAATGAGGAACCAAAGTAAGATCAGATGCTACAGGTGCGACGAATTGGAGCATCAAGTCAAGAATTATCCACAACTCAAGGATCGGACAAGGGCTACTATGGCGGTGGCCAGTAGCGATACAGAAGACAGTGATGATATCTTTCTGATTTCTAATGAGGTATCTACTTTTTTCTTCCAAAGGATTATGGATTCTGCTTGTTCCCATCATATATGTTGCAGAGAAGATATGTTTGACTCCCTGAAGATTGGTGATGATACTGTGTTCTTGCCAGACAGATCGAGCTATGAGATCAAGGGCAGTGGGACGGTTAGCATGAAGCTCCATGATGGAATGGTGAAGAAGTTGCGTGAGATCTGATACATACCCAGCTTTAAGAAGAATCTAATCTCATTGAGCAGACTAGATTCGATCGGCTTTAGATGGAAAGTTGATGGAGGAATCCTGAAGGTCATGCGTGGCAGTAGGATGGTGCTTAGAGGAAGAAACTATGGAGGATATTACCTCACGTTAGGGAGCCCAGTGCGAGGTGGAGCTCCAGGTGGAGAAGGATCGGGCATGAGATGAGAGATTTGGGAGGATGACATGCGACGTTGCAAGGTAAAGTTTCTATTACTGTAGGAGGCTACTCTCAGTAGGTCTCAGGTTAGGCGGATCACAGCAGTTGACAAAGATGGAATTGAGCGACCTGGCTCGACTCCCATGTTTGCCCATCCATGATTAGTAGGTGATTGCCCTAGGGCATGGGGGCGCTAGACGAACTCTCGGATAGATGGAGATCAAATATCGAATCAAAATGAAGATTGTTGAAAAAAATGCCTCGAATTCTCTTACATTAAGCCCACAATGAGGTTCAGAACGACGAACGAAGTCCAACGAGCCCAAGAACACCTCAATCGAAGTCTAGATGGCGAAGATACGTGCGAAAGAAGTACGCGGAGCAGCCGACGGATCGCCAAAGTAGGGCCTGCAGCTGCCAGGCCCACGGACGTGTGATCCAGGCGTGTGGGCTCACTGGGGCCGGCCCAGGCGTGCGCGTGCGAGCGCTACCTGGGCCCAGGCGGCCTCGCGAACGTGCGAGGGGAGTCCTTTCTCCACGCGGACTGCGCGTGGTCCCTCTCTATTTTTGCTTAGATTTTGGGCTGTGACCGTAGCTATTTAAGCAATAGACCGAGAAAAGTAGAAGGTGTGGCTTGGCAGAAGAGCCGTGACTTGAGGTAGAAGGTGTAGCTTGGTGAATTTGAGAGAGCTTGAGATGATTGGAGCAGAGAGAAGGATGCTAGCAGTAGCAGGAGCAAGGGCTTCGGGCAGATAGCTAGGCGACGGACAGCGATCATTTCAGGAGGTCTCCAAGAGAGAGTTTGGTAAGCATAACTTCTTATTGAGATGATTGTATACGTGAGTTGAGAGTTGGTAATCTCCTCTTATATTTCTTTCTTTTTTATAGTGAAGTTTTACATACTCCATGGAGGTGAGCTTTTAGGTCGATCCACGTACTTGATTATTCTCGTTTTGATTTTCTTCTTTCTTTCTGTCACAATCCGCTGGTATTAGATCCTTAACAAATGGTATCAAAACGTGTCGATACTTCCAACAATAAATATGTTTCTTTAGAGATACCTGCATTAGAGGTGTCAAAATATGGGATGGAACTTGTTCAGGGCCTCTGGCTAATTTATGGCCGAATTCTATCAGGAGGGCATATCTTTATTAAGGAGATTACACTTGCCAAAACATTAAGAGGTTTGTTTGCATTTAAGGGGCCAATTTTTTCACCTTCTCTTAGTACATTATCTCAAGATGTTGATCTAAACATGCACAACATGGCTATGTTCATACATTCTCACCTGTTGTTATATCTTTTTGCGACTGTTCTAGAAGTCAGCTCAATTTCTGTAGGAATCCAAATGGAACCTCAAGTTAACTATATCTTTGAATTCAACAATTATCTGAGACGCATTGAATTTAAGAAGGAACTCAAGTGATAAATAAACTAGATGTATCCTCCAAGTTTTAATTCATTAATTGCTAATGGGAACTCATCTCCAGCAACATTCAAGTAGGACAAATTACAGAAAGAAGTATATGAAGGGCCTGCTTCCCCTCTTGGAATTTATGCTTCTGTTTAGTGAAGTACATATTCAGGGTGTCCAATTTGTGTTAACTTGATTTGCTATAGTTCTCGTTTTCCTTTTCCTGCTTTTTAGAATTTGTCCAATGCTTCTATGCCACTGAAGTAACTTAATTTATGGTCCTATACAACAAAATTTTTGTTACTGGTTATCTTTGAGATTCATGGGTGATGATGTTGTATTATGGTGATCCCTGCATCGCCTTTATGAGATGACAATTCTGTGCGACAATTCTAATCTGGTTACCGTGTTAATCATTGTTTCCTTCTATCCGGTGCTTGCATTTTGCCCATTTGATCAGCATTGATCAATATGCCTCTCTATTGAAATGTTGAATTCTTATACAAGTAGCATCGAGTTAATGCAAACCAACTCATATGTATAATTGCATCTCCATAGAGGACTCCTTGTCTGGTTAGTAGTAAACTTGAAGTCATTTCATCCTTCTTGTTTTCAGATTTGAGTGAGTTTTTATTAATCTCCACCCACCACTCCACGAACATTCCCTGTGCAATTTATGGAGGTTTTAGTTTGGAACTGATCCATAATAGGGGTCTTTTTGTTGTGACGCTGGTTGGTGACTTTGTAGGTGTTCTACAGGGGCTAGGAGTAAATAGAGGGATATAGGTTGACTATGATAGGACTTCATTTGGACTATTTTGGGTCTTGTGACGATATTTACAGTCCTTTGTTAACCAGCAATATTGTTGAATCTTGTGCCGGCTACAGGTTAAGGAAATCCTACTACACTTGCCAGGATGGTCTTAGAGAGTGTCTTAAGTGATTTCATGCAAGGTACCGAGGGAATCTAAATTTGTAATACAATTGGTTACTCCACCCTCTCCCCACCCCCCACCTCTTCCCCTTTTTTGCCACCAAAATAGGTAAACAGGTCACAGCAGTTAAATCTTTCAGATAATCTTGGAATCAAGTATCTGGTTAATTGGTTGTTTTGATATGATATTAAGTAAATAGGCTTGATCCATTTTAAATGACCGTAACATGCATTGAATGATATATAATACTAGTATTATGTGATGCATGTGTTTTCCCTGTTTGCCTGACAGTGATCGAGTGGTACCATGAAATGTGAAAATTGTGTATTAGTAACTTACCTGCTGATCCATGAAATTTTTTTTCCCCCTTTTCTTTAGTAGGAGAGGGTCACCGATAATGGGAAACTGCTCTTTGCATATTATGCATTCTGCCACAACAACACTATTACAGCAGATTCTGTTCTCTTTTATTTCCCCTCATTCTTGTCTGATACTGTGATTGTACTACCATCATATCTATAGTATTTTTGTTTCTTAAAAAAATTATTACTTTCATGTTCTGAATGTTATGTTTATTTATCTTCTGTTCTATGATAAGATGATACTTACAAGAAACCTGTGACTTTTATTTCTATTTTTTCTGAAATGGCAAGTATTTTTTCCGAGCATGTCCTGTCCTGGAAGTATCATTGCATTTTATATTCAGGAAGCTACTTTAGTTGGAAGCTGTGATGAGAGAAGTATTTTTGTTATAAAAGTTTTAATCCATATCAAGCGTTTGCAGGTTTTCCCTGTTGGTATCTCTATAAGCTAGAAGCAGCCTACTTCAGATCCCTATTGACTGATATAGCATGCCTCAGCGTTCGCTTTCTCATAAAAAATATAGTTCTGGTCATCATGACCGGTAAGCGTCCTTCTCAAGCTACTAATGTTCATGATATCTTCATCAAGAAGAGCAACGCACAGGTTATCTTATCATATGCGGGCATCCTTGTATTTCTTGCTAATGCCTTTTACTCATTACTGGTGAAGGTATCTAGTAATTACTCTGTGACATTTATTTATTTTTTTAATATTTTTCCGATATCCTACAGCATTTTGTACTCACATTTTTCATGCATCCTACCAATGCTGTTGATGTCCTAAGATTGGTATTCCCATCGTAGGAGACCAGGATAAATTTAGGCTTCTAAAGGCATACTCTTCTTCGAATGTGCAAGTAGTGCAGCTTTCATTGCCCATGATGTCATGTATAACATGACTTCAAATAAACAGCTGGAAGAACCATCTACCAGCTCTTTTTGGAGTATTTTGGTTGGTGTTCTCTTAGACAAATGTTTACAGTACAAGCCTGTTGAAAAAGGTGAGATATTGAAACCTTCTCATGGTTGCTTTTGCAGAACAAGTCTTTTCACTGTAACTTTTGCACCGCACTGCTTCTGGAATTAACCGAGCATGTAATGTAACCCAAAATTGGTTATATTGGACATATTATTCTTTTATTATATCTGGTATCATGGTGACCATATCAACATGCCATGTAATTACTGTCTGCTGTTTGCTGTATTTATGTCCATCTCATGCATGCTGCTGAAATGATGGGCCGCCTTTTTCATGGTATTTTAGCAATATGTGAGTTTTGTATCACTAGAAGTTCGTTTTTGGTTTATTATCCTTTAGTTATAATTGACCAATAATATGAATGTTTTATTGCAAATCTGTTTGAACGATTTTAAGAGTGATTTTGATGCATGCAGAGTCTGTGGTGATTATGCCTACATTTGGAGTGCATCTTGAAACTCATTTTTGGAGGTTTGTAATGTGTCTAAAAAGCTTATGTATTGATTGTTTTATCTCACTTTAGCCTTCTCTTTGCTTTCTTCTAGTCTTCATAGATATTTGATGCAAGGTATGCAATCTCAGCACCAGATGCTGTACCGGTCATGCTGATACAGGGTTGGTACACATAGTGCGTGGCTCAGTTCGGCGTACTGAGTCTTGGTTCAATACCGGTCCAGTATGGTATTGCCCGGTACAGGATGGTATGCACCGGTATGGTGAACCTTAATTTGATGGATAACTTTTCCTTCTAATTTCAATGCTTTAGTTGAAAATATGTTTTATAATATGTGCATCTTCAACACTTGTTACAATAATTATTAGATAATTGCAGTCATTTCTGTGGCTGCTAAGAAAGCATAGTTGGTTTAAGAATTCTTGTTTCATATAGCATATTTCATAGGATTCCTGTCCTTGCAGTTAGGCTTCATTCTACCCACTCACAGATGAAAGGTCCTAGAAGATTGATCTTGATCTATGGATGCTCTTTTTTTTTTTTTGCACTCAGATTCTATTTTCTCAGCTAATAGGTCGGTGCTTTCAAGAAATTTAGTTTTTTTTTTTTTTTCCAACAACTTTGAAATTATTAGTCCACTTATTGTTAAATTGACTGTTATGCTTTGACATGAATGAGTGATATATTCTTCTTCTGCTTAAATGATATACATCCTAAAAGATGATCATTTCAGCAACATACATGGTTGTATCTCCATGGTTTTTTTCTCTAGATTTACTGGATAGATAGAAAATATTTACTTTTCCTTTTTAAAACATAAGAAAGCACATTTCCATATAAACCTCCCTTTAGTTTGATGATTGGTGACGTAGATTTGATCTAAGCTGGTTGACCTTATAGAGATTAACGGCAGCTTCGTCCACCACTTATGTGAATCTCATTTGTCCTAGATTAATTAGAACACTTTGTTAGCTTACTTAAATATAGCATCCACATTTTTCTTGTTATAAAATAGGAAGTGCGTGCATTAAATCCATACCCTGCCCATATCATCTGTGATGGGAGAATTCCTGCTTCCTCCATTCTTATGCATCCTGTTTTAAAGCTATTAGCGACATCAATGTCATTTTTAACTTCCATTGTGGGTCAATAGCAAGGATAAATGACCATATGATGCCATTTGCCCTTACTCTCCAGCTCTACATTATTCTTTCTTCCTTTTCTCTGTATGATTACCCTGTCCTATGCAAGCTAGCTCTCCTTTTAGGTTAAACAACCATCTGCTGCAATTACAGACTTCCCTCTTTTTCATGGTTTTGTGTCATGAATCTCTCTTATTTTTTCCCCCTTGATCAAGTGGGAGAGTCATCCACCGGTTTGTCCCCATTGGGAAGATTCTGAGATGGTATTAGATGAATGTGTGACCCCTGTGACTTGCTACTGGAGTTTGGCTTTGATGCTCCATGGCGAAGAGAAACTTATGCCAGTTTTCCAGGCAAATCATGGTTCTTTCTTGTGGAATATATGAGTTTGAATTAAACTCATTAAGCATTAAGCATTCCTGGTTTCGTATTTTTTTAAAGAGTTTGAATTAAACCTGCAGGAATTGCAACCACCTGTCAAAATGTTGGTTCCAGTGTGGAAGGCCTTGCGTGACGCGACCAATTGCAAAGAAATAAGCAGTTCTTGAACCTGGCATCTGATGTTTGACATGCTGTGAATTGGAGAAGAAACACATTGCAAAGAAATGCTTTCTCATGCGGCTGTACCGTGATGTTGGTGCAGAAAGGTTTCATATATCTGATTTTTAATCCAGTTTTTAATGCAATCATAAACACACACTTGTTTCAGAGCTGTTGTTGCATATGCCCATTGAATCTCAAACCATCATATGCTGTAAAGCTGCTGCACGGCCATCTCCCTTTTCTTTGGGAAGGAAAACGGGAACGACATAAAGGGAGCGGCAAAGGAAGTCTTTAGAGTCACCACCTAAAAAAAATTGAAGTCTCTAGAGGCATTATATATGTTGATGATTATTAATGTTTGTAAGATGTTATGGACTTTGTCTTGGTGAACAAATTTAATAAATCTTATAGAGAAGATTTTTTTAAAAATACAATCATCTTCCGACGACCGGTCAATCTCGGCAAAATGCAAACACAGTGTTGGGCATGTTAACTTTCACTACATTGAAGTTTTTTTCTTGCTTTCGAGTGGTCGTGATGTAATCAGCTTTCGGGTATTGGGGCCATGCAACCCATGAACATGCGTTTCTTGATCTTCGACTCCGCATCAAGGACCGTCCATATAACGCTAGCCTGTTTGATGGCTTATGCTGTGGATGCAATGCATCAAAGTCCCCTTTGCACCCGTTGGGTTTCATTACCTTTCTTCAGGTGGAGCAACAACAGCAAACTGACCTGGGATTAGTGGATGTCAGTTAACTTGAAGAGCTGCATTATTATATTTAATATTTCATCTGTTGATCATGTGATTATCAACTTCCAACAAATATTTATTGTCTTTGAATCAAAGCTAGCTGTTCATTGTATGCATCAAATACCTTTGGTGTTTACTCGCGGAGCTCTGCTGGAGTGTCGAATCAAATATGCCACAACTGACGTGGCATAACCCTTTTCAATGCCAGTTGTCATGAGGACAACCTAAGGGGTTTCATCATCATGCTAGCTGGATCTTGTGCAATGGTAATTAATGTTATTCTATTATGATTATGGAGATAATCTTTTCACATATGGGTAATGTTATGTACATCTAACTCTCCCCCAAAGTCCTGTGGTGATGGGACTCTCGTACGCTAGGACGCCTTTTTTTTTCTTTTTTCTTATCTATCTTTTTTTTTTTTTCCTTTTCTTATATTTGCATAATCTACTCCAAAAGCCTTCATCATATGTAATGATGATACCGGGATGAAAAGGACAATCTTTTGTGTTTTATCTGCTTTCACATTATGATAAGTATATGTATGACTTGGTTTCAAGAATCTCTCATGTAAAGTTTAGAAAAATCAAATTGTGAAAAGTCTTTAGTTTGTCCCTGCAGATGAGTAATTGTTCAAATGTCCAATCTAACCATATTCATAATTGTTGGTGTCCAGCATGAGCGGCCATGGAAGTTTTGATTTGGAGATTTAATTGAATTCTCAAATTTTAATGTAATATCTTTAAAAATATTATTCAAAAAATTATATATTTATATATATATAAAATTTTAAATTCTTATAATTTAAAAAATTTTAGTTAGTTTAGTTTTTTGAACCCCAACCCTCTATCCTCCATATCAGATTCATATTTTTCCTCATTTTTCATTTAATATAATGTTATTAAATTTATTTTTATTTATTTATTTTAATTTATATATTAAATCTTCGGGATGAAAATTCTGGAGCAATTTCTGCAAGAAGCGGCTATTTCCAAAATTGAAAAAGATCAGAACTCGGCATGAATGGTTTTAGGCACATCTTCATTCGGTTTTTCCTTTTTTTTTTTTTTTTTTTTTCCAGACAAACCTATATGACTCCAAACTTTTGTTTACATTGGCTCTATAAAAGAGACTGTGATCTAGTGTTTGGTCTCTACTACCCAGTGGGCGTGTTCGGCCTAGCTGAACTACAAGTCAACAGCTATACTCATCAGACACTAAAACGCCCGTGGAATAATTATGCATGTCTTGATCATCCAGCTATCCTAATTATGTTCCTGCTCTTTTTCCATCGTTATTCTACGATGTGCCCTTGACACACGTGTCAGGCCTGAAACTAGACCGCATGAGAATTGCAAAGTTGCCGTCAGTCAAGGTCATCGTCCCAGTACTCTTGGAAATCTTGAGTTCAGTCTCAACCACCTGATAGATAGATCTTGGGTCTGCTGGATTTTATTAGCAAGTCAAGCAAGCTAGCTACAAGGTATGTGGCTCCCACCACTCAGGATAAGGATTAGATATATGTGGCTAAGACTATCCAGGTTGAAAAAATATCACACCCAAGCTTGCGAAAGTCAATTAGGAGCCCACCATCAAAATGCAATTTGCTGTTTGGATGCTCCGTTTTCCAATCGTCATCAAAGCGCATCGCTTTTCAGGCACAGTTCCAACCGGCAAATTAACATGCTACAGTGCTTTTTTTTTCCGATACAGACGGACGATCAATTCTTACGGACGATCAATTCTTACGTGAATATAACTAAGAAGATCAGCATACAAAATATCATACAAAGCTCTAGAATATTTCTGATCAAGATGCTAGGATCACTCACCAATGTCATCGGCAATAAAGAATGCCATCCAATCAACAATACTATTTATCTTTCGATAGACGTGTCTAACAGTCGTCGTAGAGAAGTGACGAAAAAACTTCCGAATATTATGAATCAATGGATGGATCATGGGCTGCTTCATCGCATCCTAAATTTAGGCAATGATAGTAGCTGAGTCTCCCTCCACAATAATCCTTTTCGCACGTATTTTCGATTGTACGTAGGTGATGCACATCCAGACGGTCCGAAACTCCGCACTAGGAGCAGACGGTTCAAAAAGAAAAGATCCTCCAACAACTAGCATCCTACCCTCAAAATTTTGAATCACATAACCAGCATCGCCGCTACCCTACAACATTCTATTTACGGTGCGGTATCTCTTCCTATGATCAAGTCCAGTCCTTCTACCCAAATCAATTTTCATTAGCGAATAAAATCCAATGCATAATTTGCACATGACAATACTGAATAAACATTCATTAGCGGATAAAATCAAATGCATAATTTGCACATAACATTTCTGAATAAACGTAGGGATGATCCACACTCATAATAAATATAGAATTTTTAAAAAAATATTTATTATTCTTTGAAAATCATAAAAATAAATAATATTTATTATATCTTTAGAATTTTTATATCAATACACTTATTTGATATTAAAGATAAATATTTTTTTTATAAAAATAATTATACCCTTCACAAAGAAGGAAAAATAATTGCTGATGAAAAGACTTAACAAAAAATTCTCACACTATTTTAAATTACTTGAAAAGACTTAATAGAACGTGAACATCTGCTTAAATTTGAAGCACAATTTGATATAGTTGGAGGTGAAGCACGGCTTGGCAGAGCATAATTACTCTGATCCATCCAGTCTCATTAGACATGATGTTGATAGGTCAAAAGTGCTGCTCATTGAACATTAAGAGGAAGAAGAATGTGTTATAATGTGGTATTTTTATCTTTTTGAAAAAAAAAGAGCTAACATTAATGAGAAACAAGACGTTGACTCATGTGATTGTGATGGGTGTCTGATGCCTTGAATAAAATTTATGCTAGTTTTCAAGAAATAATAAATGATCCTTAACCATTGCCCTAAGGGCACAGGTTAGCAAAGCCCATAAATATATCGTACTTCTGTTTAGATGTCCTCACTTTTCGTCGTCCGTGTGCCTTTGAGAATTCATCTGCGAGCACACCTGGATGGGAAGTGTGTACGAGAGAGCAGAAGCCAAATCTTCGTGAATAGAAGGATGTGTGCAAAACTTATTATGATGCTTAGCTTTGTTGGATCCAGATCCAACCTGACTCGGCTGCTAGAAGAAGAGAGTGAGGATTTTTTTGAGTCCTTGAAATTGCCAAGCTGGTCCTCATAGTAGATCATTGTAGCTCAATTTAGAAGAATGTTTTCTAATAAATAGTTACAGCATGATGCAGAGTCTCTCTTTTATCATCGTCATCATTATTATTTTTAATATGTGATGAAAAAAAAATAGCATTATTCTCTCTAAAGTTGAATTGCTCGATTTAAAGTCTTTGAGGGTAGGCAGGTTTGGCATGACGATGTTCCTCACGCTTTAGATAATAACAGGGCCAATTATTTTCTTTCTACGTGTCAAGCCTCAAAATCTCCAGCAATGATCATCAAAAATATTAGCGAAACCAAGCAAGAGCAATTTTCATGTAAATATACACAACCATCAGGTAAAGCGAACATATATAAAACTAGAAAACTGCCATGTTACGTCACACTACTAGATATATAAATATTTTTTTCTTCAATTAAAAGGATACCTGTTTGTCTTCTTAATGCCATTTTTGTTTGGGTTTTGCACCATGCAAGAGGGTAAGTGAGTTGATGGGCAAGCCACACCCACTGATGTGTGAGGACTATTGTAATAGGATCTTTTAGCATCATGTGGATATCTTTGGCTATTTACTTAGTTTTAATCGTTCATGAAAACTGACAAATATACTTTTGCTTTGGATGATTAATTTTCTTTCATGATTTCACTATGAGTGCTTTGTATAGCTTTCAAAGTCCTTTGATCTTTTTTTTTCATCCATCTCACAAGATAGTTATCGAATTTAAAAGCAATGCAAAATATGACCAAATGGTTCATGCTATAAAACAAGGTCGATTGTTCTTTCACATGAAAGTTATAACCTGCACCTTCTCGCTTTTGGCTGATATATTTTCAGCTCTTCTCAATACTAGAGAAGGCCTTATTGTGCAAATTAAGAGGGGTTCTACGTGTTTCGTTTGGCACGTAGCCCTTACTTTTGGCCAAGTCCGTTTCTTGTTCCTCCTCCACGGAGGATATTTCAAAACAGCTACGTCAAGTCGGCTGTCAGTTGCCAACTTTATGCAGAGTAAGTCAGCTTCCGGTTGCCGACTTTAAATGGTTGGCGAAATCGTCACTGACTTCACGTTCATAACTACGCATGGGAGAAGTGGCGGCAAGAGAACCCCTGCGTTGTTGGGCACTTGTTCTTCGCGCTAACGCTCCGCTACTCGGGAAGAAGAGAAAGGAGCCGCTCCTCTTCCCTCCACTCTTCTTGATGGACGACGGCTAGCGCTCCAGCGATCGGCGGAGTCCGGGCAACGTCAAGATCGAAGCATTCCGTCGCTATGGGGGCAACACCAGCGGGTCGAAGCATCCGAGACCGCGTTCCCTTTCCGGCACCAGAGTCGATGCATTTCTTCGATTTTTTTTTTCTTCTTTTCCGAATTCCGATCATTGGTCCCCACAACAGCCAAATCCTAGACCCTCAAAGCCCTCTCCTCGTTCTCATCGGTTCAAGATCGTCACCTAACCGTTCGGTGCTTTGGATGGACCTTGACGTGGTTCTTGACGAACGGCCTGTGTTCTTTCTTGGATGGCCGTTCTTGTCAAACGGCCCATACGTTAACCGATATGCAAGTATTTGTTGTAATGCTTAGGAGGACTCAAGTGAATCTAGCTTCTTGAAATAGATAAAAGAAATTAGATATCCTGGGATCTGAGGTAAACCTATTTATTTATTTTTATTTCTATTTTTTTATTTCAAATGCTAACTTCTCTCACTGTATAATGGCAACCGGCGATCAGTTTATCACCTTCATTTCATTGCTTGATGTTAATACGATGGCTGGGATGCAACAACAAATATTGTCTTTTCAATGATCTCCATAATGGAGTGGAGATATAATATAGGATTTTAGTGAATCTAAAAGTTCTTTAATTTCTTTGAGCTCAATTGTTGTCTGTGAGAGTTAGCTCTTGGCTGATTCTTTTTATTCCACTTTGTTTTCTCAGTGGATGCGCTCAAAAGAATTGCAATGACCTTGGGCAAAACTGACTGGGAATTCAATGTCGACCCATGCAGTGGGGAGTCAGGGTGGGTTGATCCAGTTTTGGCAAAGAATTTTGAAAAGCATGTTTGGTGTAATTGTTCCTATGACAACAACACCATCTGCCACATCACAAGCATGTAAGACTGCCAATTTAGTGATTTCATATAGCATTTGGTTCTTGCACTTATGGTTGATTATCTGGACTCTGGATCAAGTAGTTTACACCAAGCAGTGTTCACTTTAGTGGGTCACCGTTTCTATTTTTCTTATTCTTTATTCATCAGATACATGTGGCTCATGTGGATATACACATTAACGATAGTTAATAATTAATGCAGAAAGCAAATATGTTAACCACAAAAGGTTTATGTCAAATATATTGCTGTAACTTGGCATGTGGCCTTGCTCAACACAACTCATTGATTTACCATGCCAACTATATTATTGCCATATTTATATTATATATTATCTTAACTTTTTAAAATTAACAGATGGTCAGCACATTCTGGCAAGTCATGTACTCATGTAAGAAATGTAAGAACTTTGCATGTTGACAAAAGATTTATGTTATGTCTGCAACTGTGCATGCATGCAAGCATCTGTGGGTGTGCATGCAGTAGTAGTGGCATAAAACCATTCATCAGAATTGCTGAACATACCTAAGACCTTACCTCAAAATGGAAATGAGATTGGCTAGAACAGAATCCAAATTGGTTTCATTTACTCTGGTTCTATCCTCTTATTAATGATGCCCCTGGTTTCATGGGGGATTTGATAGCCAAATTGGTATGAACTAGTTTGTTCCAGAAAAGTCCACTCTTTTTGCAAATAAACCCAATTTTTGTTAATCTTTCTTGCTAAAGATGACAATAGCATTTTATTATATTATTTTTCTTCCATTTACTCGTCTTATGCTCCATGCTTAGGCTAATGATCTAACAAGTTCCATTGGATAAAAGTTCAATATTCAGTGTGTTCCAAAAGTTCAGAGTTATTCTTATGAGAAATAAACCCAAATTTTCTAACTAAGTCCTGCCAAGGATGAAAAGAGCTTTTTCCTCCCTTTTTAATCATTTCATGATCCATTTTGAATTGTTAGAGTCCTTAAAGGCCAGAACCTTTCAGGAGTGCTTCCGCCAGAGATGGCACAGCTTCACTACCTTCAAGAAATGTCAGTTACTCCATACATGCTCAGGCTGATACAACCTATATCATGTAGTCTTTCCTGCTTTACTAACCCATGCCTCCATCTTAAACAGTGATTTCAGCCGCAACTACCTCAATGGTACAATACCTATGGAGTGGGCAACTTTGCCTCTAGTGAATCTGTAAGTCTTTCTACTGTTGATTACCTTTAGCATTGCATGATATGCATGTAGTGGCACTCACTTGAGGATTAACCAGGAATAATATTGCTGCAGGTCTCTCCTTGGAAACCGCTTATCAGGGAAGGTTCCACAATGGATTGGAAAAATCACAACTCTTGAAAACCTGTAGTCTTGTGATTTTGTTTCATTCTTTTCTTACTTTTTCAATTATATGTGAGATTATATGCATCCTTAATGCAGTTGGTTCTTTTTTGATAGAACGCTTGAAGCAAATCAGTTTACTGGGCCTCTTCCTCTGGAGCTTGGGAATCTTTCTAGCTTGAAGAAAATGTGAGATCTTTTTAATTTCAGATTTTTCTTTTGTTCTTTATTTATTTGGTTTAATTTATTATCTGGCATTAATATAGAACATTGGTATTCTTCGGTTTGAGTTTGCAGACAGTTTTCTTCCAATACATTTTCTGAAAACTTTCCTGAGAGGCTTGCCAATCTTTCAAATTTGAAAGAGTTGTAAGTAGTTAAACTTTGTACCGAAAATGCTGAATTGGCTGTCTACAGTTACTGATGTACAAGGATGAAATTGCATTGCAGGAGGATACACAGTAACCAGTTTACAGGAAAAATACCAGATTTGATTCAATACTGGACACAACTTGAAAGACTGTAAGCATTTTATTCTTCTTCCTTTATTATCTTCTTCCTTTATTATCTTCTTCCTTGTCTCATAGTGGTATTTTCTGCATTTAATTTATTATCAATTTTTTTCTTCGTTTCCTTTTTTGATTGTAGAGAAATTCAAGCAAGTGGCTTTGAAGGGCCTATTCCTTCTGAAATTTCTTCTTTACACAAGTTAACTGATTTGTAAGCAAACCCTTTTAGTCTATATCTTTTAAACTTCAATTTTTGGGTTCATAGTCTTTTGTGACTACTCTCTGCAACCAACAATTTAGCCAAACCTTCTGGTTTGAACCTTTTGTAATTTGTATGCAGGCGGATCAGCGATATAAATGGAACCATGCCCTTTCCTCAACTGGAAGGCATGAAAAACATGAAGACATTGTGAGTTCAATGCCCATTTGGCTTATCTTTCTGTTGAATTATTGCAGTCTTAATTGTCTATCAGCATTAAGTAGGCAGTTCTATTGATATCTGTTGCAGGATACTAAGAAATTGTGGATTGTTTGGAGAAATTCCTCCATATCTTGGAAATATGACAAGTCTTAAACACTTGTAAGTCGAATATCTCCAAATGTCGAATGCAATAATGATTTTCCCCATATCTTGTCTCTTCATGCTTATGTTTGTTGCAAGGGAGCTGTTGCAGTTTGATTTTATGATGGAATCTGTTCATACACCTGATAAAAAACCATAAAAAGAAAGTACTGTCATAGATCACTAAGATATGGGTAGGAAGGCATCAGCATTTTAACATGATAGTCAATTCTTTCTTGCCTAAATTTCTGGATTGCTAGATAGCATAAAGAATTAGTTTTTCTTGCTTGTGTTCCAGACGGAATAGCAGTTGATAATTGCATTGCAAGGGTAACCTCATCTGCAGTATTGCTAATATAATGGTCCAATACATAGCTTTTTTGGGTTCCACTAGGCAAAATTAATTCCTCACTGTTCTAGGATGTTCCTAACCCAATGTGTACCTAAAGAGGACCTTTACATGCCAGCCCTACTCAATATAGGTTTCTAAAACCAACAATGAAATTACCTAAATAAAAGGCTTGCAAATACAATAACATCTAAATTAAATTTATTGTCTTCTCTATCACTTTGCCTGTTTGCCATTTTGTTGTGTATCTGCAGTCAATATTTCCATAGTTTAATCTAATTTGAGCATGTTAGAAATTGACCTTGTGTCATCCTAGATATAATTTGTCATTGTTTAGCATTAGGGAATCATTTTTGACTCTTCAACATTCATCATAATTTGATCACCGTGCTTCTTCTTATGCAAAACTATACAAATTGAATTCTTGGATATATTTTTGAATTTCTTTGAAGTATTCTTCGTTAAGCAGCATCAATTCTTTGTATGAAACTAGAAATTGCAAGACGAGCAATTTCAGGACTCAAAATCTCGATGGTTTGTTGTTCTACAGTCGAGTTTTTTTTATAGGTTAAGGTCATTATCTGTTCTGTTCAAATCATAACATTTTAATGATTATTATTATTATTATTTTTGGCTATTTTAGTAAAAAAAGGCTCTTTCAATAATCCTCTATTTATTATTGAGATTGTTAGACACTTAACTTGGCTTTGGTTTCTTATAAGCGATATAATGTGTAAAGCGACAGCCTTTATAGGTAAACTGGAGCTGTCAGATTGTTTCAACTGGATTTCTGACTCAAAAAAGTGTCTTGTTTATAAACAGTTTTCTATTTATGTCTAATGTTTGAACAGAGCCCTCAAGCTTCTCTTCATATATGTATGTATGTATGTATGTATGTATGTGTGTGTGTGTGTGTGTGTGTGTGTGTGTGTGTGTGTGTGTATTTTTTGACATGTGATGTATGTATGTATGTATGTATGTATGTATGTATGTATGTATGTATGTATGTATGTATGTATGTATGTATGTATTTTTTGACATGTGGTGTATGTATGTATGTATGTATGTATGTATGTATGTATGTATGTATTTTTTGACATGTGATTTTAAGAATTTTAGTGTATTTTTTCCTAGGAACTGATAAAGATTTAGTTAATGGAGCAAATGCATTTAACTTCATTTTTGGATATAGCCTAATTATTAATTGTTTTCTTGCCAGAGACCTGAGCTTCAATAAGTTATCAGGAAGAATTCCAGCCACTCTGAAGATCTTGGAAAACATAAAATATTTGTGAGTTATTTAAGATATATCTATCAATTACAGTAATTTCTGACACTATGGAATCTAGCACTTTTCATGTTTATTGATTAGATAATTTTGTTATCAGGTTCCTGACTAGCAATAACCTATCTGGCACTGTTCCAGACTGGATTTTTGATGGAGCAAACTTGTATGATTCTTACTAAATAACCGATATTTATCATATTTGTTTGCAGTTTTTAAGTTCATAATGGCGTAAGCAGATTTTTCTTGTGTTCAGTTGTAGCTTATGATGCAAATGTATTGTCGGAGTTAATGAACACTTTTTCTTTACCATTCTTTCAATTTTGGCAAGTACATGGAGTCTGGAGTATTTGAGTGTGAAATATGATTTTGGTGCTTCTTGTTAACAATGCTTAGAATTGATTTTTTTTTGTTGGGGTGGGGGTGGGGGGTTTGAAAGTCACAATTCATATTTAATATGAGCATGATAGGCTGATCTATCAAAAATGAATGTATTGCATACTATGTTATGCAGATGGAGGATTCAGAGATTGGTTTGTATCAACCATACCAAATTGGACTGGTGAAGAATTGGCACTAGGTAGTAGGTACACTCCTTGGTACAAGGTTCGGGCAAATCAGCTGAACCAATGGTGCCAAGTGATACTAAGTGGAACCTGCTAATGTTTCTCCGGTATGTACTGGTATGGAGTGGTAGGTGGTTTAGGGTGGAAGAACCTTTTTTCTTTTTTCTTCTGGTATTGATCCATATCAGTCCCTTATATTTAAGATGTCCAGACAAGGTTTATACTTAAGATGCCTGGGACTGGTTGCTGATATCTGCTAGAGTTTGAGCTAGATTGATGATCCTTTGGAATTTGGATCCTTTGGGCCCAAAATGGGGACTGTTATGGTCCTTGCCTCCTGTAACTTCAAGCTGCACCAACCACCAATGCATTTATGTAATGGGAGAGATATTAATGTCCTCTTTTCATAAGGTTTCTGCTTCTTTCCATCAGAAAACATTTCAGATTGGTTGATGTCAAGCATGGCATGGTCAATGAGAGAAGTAGTGGGTTCTTTTCCATGCCTTGGTAATGAGGACTTATCATATTCTGTGCAATTTACAAGTTGCTCTACAACGATACAAATGCAGAGGCAATTCCTCCATTAGCACATGTGAGTCGATGCTGCCTTTCTTCCCAAGCATGCCATCTCTTTACAATCCCTCTAACTTCATGTAATGCATCACAACTTCTATTACTTTCATAGCAAGCATCATCATTTGCATCATGATAACCATGGACATCATAATGACGGGATACATGATGCAGCTAAGGGTCCTTATATCCAAGGTTTTAAATTCCATGGGATAAGTGTCCCATTTTTCCTATGGAATGGGACGCACCACCATCCCATCCTGTCTGGACATCTGGGACAGAGGATGTCCTAAGACATGCCGATCAAGATGCTAGGATGATGGTAGGATGGTCCTGTCCCGACACATAGGATGGTACCTTATCCCGATGTTCTGCTAGGACTTGAATCATTGCTGATATTTGCCAGTGATCCAAAATTAGGATTCAAATTTTTGTTAAGAGGTCTTCTCAGAGTGACCTATTGATGTAAAACCAGAAGAAAACAAAGGAAAAATTGAAAAGAAAAGTAAAAATCAAAGCCTGTATTCAGAAATCAAATAAACAATTATTCAAGTCTGACTTTCTCCACATAGGTGGAGCCTTTAAATAGAGATACAAAAGTAACATAACAGAAGTCTAATTATTAACTTGTAATCTAATAAAACTCCACTTACTGAGTCCTAATAAAAATAAAATCTTAATAAATAAAATAAAAAATCCTAAATAAATTCTCAAATAAAATTAGAGTTAGGGTTTCTCAACGACACTTTTTTTCTAAAATAGATGCGTAAACTCTGATTCCCATCATTCCCTCTTGACTGGAAAGAACTCGACTCTAGCGAGGAACTAAAGTAATCTTCTAGCACGTCCGGACTCTGGATCAATACATCATAGTTCTTTTTCGAGAATCCAAGTAGCATCTGAGTCTGGACGGCCTTGCCATTTGATAAAAAATTATCGAAATCTTTCATCAGCAGAAGAAACAGTCTCATCTGTGATAATGCGTTTAATTTGATCTGACGAAGATGATGGAAGTGATGAAAGAATTAGAATTGGCACTGGAGGAGATAAAGTGTAATCCCTGCTATCACCTGCAAGTATGGTAAAAGGTTCGAATATGCCTCATTAAGGTAACAAGTCCTCAATATTGAAAATTAGAGTAAATTTTAAATTAAAGGATAATTCTATATAATACGCATTAGGTCCAAGTTTACGAAAAATACAAAATGAACCAGTGGCTCGAGCATGCAACTTTTTGAATGAATTGTAAGGATAACATTCGGAACGAATACGAACCATCACATAGTCATTCTCGTCAAACTCCATTTTTCTATGGTGAGCATCAGCAGCAAGTTTATATTTCTTAGTACTCAGAAGTACGGTTATTCATGGATAAGGAAACAAGATCAATGGATTGACAGGAATTAAAACCATAAATAATTTTAAAAATGCTCTTGCCAGTAGATCGATTTATTGAGTTATTATAAGCAAATTCTATGATAGGCAATGATAAATCCCACATTCCAAGCTTATCACCAATTAGACACTGAAGTAAATTACCAAAACTTCAATTCACAACTTCTGTTTGACTATCTATTTGGGAATGCAAAGCTGAAGAAAACTTTAAAGTGATCTCAAATGATTTTCGAAGGATCTTCCAAAAATAACTTACAAATTTAACATTATGGTCAGACATTATAGAAGAGAATAATTCGTGAAGTCCGACTACTTTCCTAAAGAATAACTTAGTAATAGAAGAGGCATCAGAAGTCTTTTGACGAGGAATAAAGTATGCCATTTTGGAAAATCTATCAATAACAACTAGAATTAAATCATGCCCCCTAGCAGTTCCAGGTAATCCAAGAATAAAATCCATATTAAGATCTTTTCACGAAAAATGAGGAATCGGTAAAGGAGTATATAAACTAGTGTTTTGCTTTTTAGCCTTAGCTAATTGACATGTACGACACTGAGAGAGGATTCTAGCTATGTCCTTTTTAAGATATGGCCAGTCGAACTCGTTTTCAACTATAGCTATAGTCTTATTTCGGCCAAAATGACCTGCTAGACCTTCTATATGAGGTTCCTAAATAAGAAAATCCCGTAGCAATGTTCGAGGTATACAAAGATGACAACCTTTAAATAAGTAACCATCCTTGATCACAAAATCAACATATTCTTGACGGTTTTGTTGACTAACCTCTTGATAGATATTAGCAAAATCAGGATGATGCTGATAATCATCTTTTACTCGCTCAAAATTAACTACTTCAGCATTCATGAATTGTAGGATAGTAATTACTCTACTTAGTGCATCAGTGGCCTTATTCTCAACACTAGCTTGGTGTTTGAGGATAAAGGTGTAATCTTGAAGAAATTTTACCTACTTGACATGTCTAGCACTAAGTTTTTTCTAGGACTGAATATATTTAAGAGATAAATGATAGGACAAACTCTTTGGATAAAAGATAATATCACCAATACCCAAGAGCTTGAACTACAGCATAGAACTCTTTGTCATATGTAGAATATTTTTGCTTAGCATCATTAAGCTTTTCACTAAAATAAGCTATAGAATGATCCTCCTGATTAAGAACTTCAATTCCAATGCCTAATGCATCACAGGCTACTTCAAAAAATTTTGAAAAGTTAGGATGAATCAAAACATATGCTTCGGTCATTCTAAGTTTTATTTTATTAAAAGCTCTGGCAGCATTAGCTGACCAATGAATTTTTTTTTTTCATATAATTTATGATAGGGGTTATAATGGTACTAAATTTTTTAATAAAACACCTATAGAAAGAGGCTAGACTATGAAAACTACATACTTCAGAAAAAGATTTTGGTTCAGGCCATTCTCTAATGGCTTTCACCTTCTCAAGGTCAGTCATAATATCTTAGGAAGATACAACATATCCTAAAAATAATAGTACTTGATCCCGAAGAAATAAACACTTTTTAAGATTAATATACAACCTGGCAGATCTAAAAGTAATAAAGATTTTCTAAGATGACTTAGGTGCTCTTTCTAGATCTATTATAGATTAAGATATCATTAAAATATACTACTAAAAATTTACCAATGAATGGTCTCAACAATTCCATCATAAATCATATGAATATACTAGAAGTATTGGATAATCCAAATAGCATAACTAACCATTCATAAAGACCATCTTGGGTTTTAAAGATAGTTTTCCACTCATCTCCAAGTCGGATTCGAATTTGGTGACACCTACTATGCAAATCAAATTTAGAATAAATTATAGAGCCAACTAATTGGTCAAGCATGTCCTCAAGCCTAGAAATAAAAAATCTATACTTGATAGTAATCTTATTGATGGTCTTATTATTTACATACATCCTCCATGTACCATCTTTTTTTAGTGTCAAAAGGACTGATATAACACAAGAATTGAGGCTAGGTCAAATGTGATCTTTTTATAATAAACCATTTATTTGCCTTCTCATTTCTTCACGCTCCTTAAGGTTCAACCTATAGTGTGGAAGATTAAGTATCTGGGATCCTGGAACTAAATCAATGGCATGTTGAATGTCTCGTAAGGGAGGAAGGCCATCTAATATATTTTATGAGGTTACATCCTTAAATTTTTTTAATAATAGTTCAATTTCAAAAGGTGGGTTATCTTGGATGTTTGAGGTTAATTGAATTTCACCTTTAGGAATGACTGCCAATATAATTTCAGACTCTGAACTCTCTTTTTTAATTTTTTTATAAGTTAATATGTGACAGTTTTTCTGATTGGAAAGTTATGGAGAACTCTTATCTTTTTTAAAGGGTTGGGATATGCTAGGTTTGGCAGGATTTAACTTAATTTTGTTATTTATATATATAAAAATATAGGTATTTTCTCTATCAAAATTATGAGCGTCTACATCATAAATTCAAGGCCGACCTAACAAGATACTAGCTACCTCTATAGGTAACACATCACACAATCTCAGCAGAGTAAGCTCCCATCTTAATTGGTACTAGACGGCATTCATTAATAGAGAGAGATGTTTTATCTATCCAAGCAACTTAATAAGGATAAAAATGGGGTTGAGGTTTCAGCTTTAGTCAATTAACGACAGATTTAGATACAATATTTATAGAACTATCACCATTAATGACAAGTTTACAGATTTTATCTCTATATTGGGCATATGTATGAAAAATATTAGTGCGTTTCTATGCCTTAGAGTATGCAGGAGTGATGACTATATATCTCATGACGTTAATATAACCTTCTGATTCTTCATATTCTTTTTCTGAATTAGCTGGTTCTAAAGGGTTAAAGTCTTATAGTGCATTTTCAGGTATTGTTTTCTCATATTTCTGTTCTATGGTCGGAGTACGGTGTGGACATCGAGCAACTATGTGATCCTTTCCATGACAATAATGAATTGGTTGTTTGAGATATCCTTAGAATGGATTCTCGTGTCCTAGTGTCCGTGGAG
Organism: Cocos nucifera; assembly: GCA_006176705.1. Classification (NCBI taxonomy): domain Eukaryota; kingdom Viridiplantae; phylum Streptophyta; class Magnoliopsida; order Arecales; family Arecaceae; genus Cocos; species Cocos nucifera. The sequence goes on along the minus strand of QRFJ01000006.1, from coordinate 4,725,199 downwards.
TTTGGTCTTGAATGGGAAGGTATTGTTTGTGACACACTCCTTAAACGACTAACAGGGATAGACCTAGACTGTCCAAATTCATTAGAAAAGTTTCTCTCATTTGAGATGAAGTTCTATGAAAATTTTCAATTTCTAAGGCTTTATGATAGGCCTCTCTTACAGAATCAGGTGAATACAAGAAGATTTCTTTTTTTAGATTATTTTGCAAACCACTAATAAATTTAGAAACCAATTTTCATGACTCCTCAGATATATCATACCTCAATTGCAGATCCTCAAAGCGAGTTATGTAGTTAGTGACACTAGTGTTTTCTTGCTTAAGAGCATATTATTGGTCTAATAACTGATTTTTATAGTAAATAGAAACATATTTCTTGCGCAGCTTAAATTTTATTTCCTTCTAAAGTACTATTGGTGGATGTCTTACTCGCTCTAAGTCCGTTTCAACTATTTGCCAATATCGCTTGGCAGCACCTATCTACTTCATTTTTATAAAATAAATACGAGAGGCATTCGATATGTGATACCACTCAAAATAGGCTTCTAAGTCTAGTAACTAATCCCGGAATATCTCTGGATCTAATCTACCATCTTAAGAGGGAACTTCAACCTTAATTCTTTTAAGTAGTTCTTGTAAATCTTCATATCTATTTGGATATGCTTTAAATAATTATCTTTGGGATCTAAAGTGTCCAAAATTTTGTGCATACCTAATAGGTTGCCTAGGATACCTAGATATGAAATTCAGTGGCTTTACTTCTCCTTCATAGCCTTTTCGATCATACTTATCTTCCTTATAATAATGAGAATCCTCAAAATTATTTATAGAGTAGTGGATAATCGGAGGGGCTATTGTGTAAATTGGGGATGTCTAAAAAAACTGATTAGTATGCATGATGTGACTCTAACCTCTAGTATGTTTAAGATTTCGTGAAGGAGATCGATGAAAAGGTTAATTACTAAGAAGGTCATCTTCCAGTGATTGTTTGCTTAATCTTGACCCTCTAAGTGAAATTTGGCATTCTACCTGTTAACCTATGAGATTGGCCATGTCTACGTAGTTATTTACTTGGTTAGCATGAAACTCACCGATCTTAGTATGAAGTTGATTAAATAACTGATAAATTTGGTTTAAGATCTCTTGAAAGATTGTTTGGATATTTTTGATAGATTCAAATTCTTTTTCTATAGCAGTATGTGCATCATTTTGGTTACTAATAGTTATGATAGTAAGAAAGGATTTTAATATTAGATAAAATACTATATATACTAAGAAACCTAGCTATGATGTTCATAATAATATTATGGAGCCAAACATAATGTTTATGTATCTGATGCGCACAATAGCAAAATATATGAAAAAAATAATAAAAAATAAAATAAAAAATTTAAATAATAATATAAATTATTTAAATATTTTAAAAAAATTAATAAATAAATTATATCTTCCATCAAGAATTAAATACCATCTTGTGGTACTTGTAGGTTGAAGACAAGGGAGACTTTTTTTTTTTTTGGACCAGATCTGCGGACTTGGTCAATGGATTGAAGGTCTTAAACTTTTTTTTTTTTTTTTTTTTTTGGTGAACGGAATCTACAGACCTGGTCTATGCACCAACGGTCTATAGACCATGGTTCACATGCGGATGGTGGACCGCGTGGCTTTTTTTATTTTCAGAAAGAAGGCGGCGATGGCCTCCAATGAGAGTTGTTACTGTCGGCTAGCGACGGGGCGACGGGAGACGGCGACGACGACGGTGAGCCCAATGGAGTTCACCTGATTGCGACTCTTGAGAGAGATCGGAAGGGCGGGTAGGTGCTAGCAATTGGGGGGATATGAGGCGTCGGCGGTAGTGGGCGGCGGAGATGGAGACGACGGCGAGTCGGAAGGGAGATCGGAGGTGGATGCCAGCAATGACGGGGAAGAGCGGGCTGTGACACGGCACAGAGGAAAAGAAATGGAGGGATGCTCGCGGTCGGCGGCGGAGATGGAGAGGACGGCGAGTCGGAAGGGAGATCGGAAGCAGACACTGGCAACGATGGGGAGGAGGGAAGGGCAGGTGCCGGCGGTAGTTGACGGCGGAGGCGGCGACGACAGCAGGGCACGGCACCCCCTCTATCGGAGGGGGTGATGGTGACAATAATCAGCCAGACAGGGGTGGCAGTGGGGCGGCTGCGACACGGATGGGTCCGACGGTGGAGCGACGGGAAGGGGCAGATGAGGAGAGATGGCGTTTTTGGTCATTCCAAGCCTCCCACTCGATCGAGAATTAGAGGGCTAGGGATAACGGAGGAAAATCAACGAAGAAAGAGAAAAGACAGGGAAGGCCGAGGAATCAGGGAAGATGGCGAGGATGGCGAGGATTGTGAAGAAGCTCTGATACCAAATTAACGTAAAACCAGAAAACAAAGGAGAAATTGAAAAGAAAAGCAAAAATAAAAGCCTGGATTCAGAAATCAAATCAAATCTATTTTTCTCCACATAGATAGGGTCTTTAAATAGAACAGAAGTCTAATTACAGACTTATAACCTAATAAAACTCCACTCAGTGAGTCCTAATAAAAATAAAATTCTAATACATAAAATAAGAAATCCTAAATAAATCCTCAAATAAAATTATGGTTAGGGTTATACTTCTTTTTGAAATAGTTGCATGAACCCTGATTCCCATTGAAGATTGCCAAAGCTTAAGGAGTTTGTATTTTGACCTACATTAGAAAAGGCAATCCAATGCACTTCAGTCCAAAAAGAAGCTTCACCAGCATCAACATAGTTAAAATTTTCATATAAAATTACTTCTATAAAATCCAGCATTGACTTAGCTTTCCAACGAATCTTGAATCACCCAAGACAGAGGCCGGATGAGAAAGTTATGAATGATTTGTTGAAGTTGTGCGAGCTTCGATGAACTTCTAGAAAATTATGAAATGCCATTTCATGGCTCAAATTTAAAAGGCAATTTTTCTGTTATTTTTGTCCAAATTTTTATGTTTCTTTCTTCTAAAACTCATGTTAGATGAGTTAGAAGTCCAACAGGAGTTAGGAATATATTTTTAGCTGTATATTTAAAATTTGTCTTTTTAATTTTCTTTAGAAAAATTGTTCTTCAGAAACTAGGAAAAATCTATTAGCTTTAGAAGATCTTCCCTATAAATAGACCTTGTTTATACTCTTATGATTTCAAGTATTCATCAATGAAGATTCTAAAATTCCTTTTCAATTCCTGGCTTGGATTGATTCCCTGCTCACCATGGTGTGAGATTGCGATCCTGTGGGAGGCAACTAGTGTGAGACCAAAAGTTTTAACCATTCTCCATAAAGGTGGAGGTGTGAGACTGGAAGACTGCAAGGAGTTGGAGTGACACCATCAATTATCCGTTGTTAGGTTCTTTTTTCCTGCTTCTAGTTCAGGTTCCACTGTTCTACTCTGATCTTGTGCAGTATTGCCTAGCTTGCAAGCATCAGGTATCAGAGCGCGGTCTTTCTTTTCCTTATCAATTTAGGATTTCAAAAAAAAAAAAAAAAAAAAAAAAAAAAAAAAAAAACTCCAACTCCAACTCCAAATCTGATTCCATCAAATTTGGTGTCGGAGCCTGTTTTTGCTTTTCCCTGTAAGTTTATAATTTTAAAAAGTAAAAAGGGTTTTAAAAAAGAGTTTCTTTTCAACTTTGACTCTAGACAAGATTTCATCAGATTTGGTATTAGGAAAAAAGTTCCTTTTCCTTCTACTGTTATGTAGTTTTTGAATTTTTGTTTGATTTCTAATGGCATTGAATTTCTTTATCTGATCTAAAAAATATTTGATTTAAAATTCTTACGTTCTTTCAAACTTCTAGTTGTTTTTGAACTTCTAGTTTGTTGTGGATTTCCACTTATAGTTGAATAAATCAAAAGGAAAAAAAAATAGAGCTAGAACCCCTGTTCCCTCTTCTTCTTCCTCTTTGGTAGCATCACGCATTGTTGCTTGCTACCCTTGTACTGTCTAACATCGAGGCCTAATCTGAGTCAGTTAGGGATAGGATTCAGATGGCACGTCAATTGCTATCCGGTCTTGACTTTGAACTGTGGGAGGTTTGGGGCCACATACTCCAAGTCGAATCTATTTACTGTACTGTAGGTTTGACTTGGAATTACCTAGGTTGAGCCAAAGACTTCCAGTATCTTTGGAACTTTGTTTTTACTGGAAATTTACCATCTTAGGCCATGCTATATGAATGAATACTTGATCCAACATGAGCAGCCAAACAAGAGTTGATTTCAATTCTAGAGTAGAATCACGGGAATGGCAATTGCAGAAACTTATGGAGTCAATCAAACAACTAACAACATCTGGCATAGTTAGACCCAAAGTAGAAGACTTCTTGGAGACTCGGATCCAGATGCCTTTTCTTGATTGTGTCTTTTCCGTTGAAGATTACTTCTCTTACCATCACATGGATGAATCAAAATGGGTGGAATTTGTTAAGTGCAGGTTCAAAGGTGAAGCCAAGATTTTGTGGAGAACAGTTGAAGATTACAACTGATTGTAATATAACCATTAGAACATGGGATATGGTGACAAGTGAAAAAATAAAGAAATACTGTTTCAGAAGCCACAATATCTAGACTCACAAGAAACTCCTCCAAGCAAGGTAAGAGATAATCATCTCCAATAGTGCCACCATAAGCCAACTTTTCAAGCAGAGGGGAACCATGGCGAAGCCTCTTCTCCGACTCCTACTGAATCAATAGTCCATGATTTTAAACTTCTAAAGGTCTTGTCCAGTAAAATTAAAGAACAGAAAGCTTCTGCAACAATTGAAGAAGACATAAAGGAGAGGACAACAATGATTACAAAAGTGAAAACTAGGTCAAGGAAGACAGAGCATTGTGGTTGCAAAAGTGAAAGAAGAACCAAAGGAGAGATGATCCTGCTGCCAAAAAGCAACTTGAATAGAATTTGCTGCAATCAATACATATATAGAAAGAAACCATCAAGATTCTCAAAATTGTCTTAGAAGATCAAATAGCCTTGGTTGATGCATTACCAGACTCATTGAAAATCCATGAGGCTTCTATTCAAGGCATATTCATGAAAGTTATGAAGATAATAAGATTAATTATGTTGAGTCTGAAAAATTGTTTACAAATAGATCAGCAAAGGGCCTTCTGTTCTTATCAAGGAGAGAGTTGCGAATTGAGCAGAAGCCTCAAGTTAAGAAGCAGTCTCCAGTTTCGACCATCACATGGTCTCCAATCCATATAATCAGATGATTTGAGAAAGAAGGCTTTTACTTGCTACCCCACATCAATTTGTCAGGAGCCAAGTTTCTTAAGCCAGGGGGATTTGATGCAGCTATGGTTCCCCATATCTGCTAGTCATCTGAATTAGGGATTTAGATTCCTGTTAAGAGGTCTTGTCAGAGTGACCCGTATATTGGAAGATTAATGAATCTTAAAGATTTTGTATTTTGTAGTTCTTCTCTTGCTATGTTAGACAAGGCAATCCAACACAAATCAGTCCAAAAAGAAGCTTCACCAACATCAACATGGTTAAAATATTCATGTAAAACTACTTCTGTAACATCCAACATTGGATTAACTTTCTAGGCATATTGAATCACCTGAAATGGAGGTTAGATGAGAAAGTTATGAACGATTTTTGAAGATTTGTCCGCCCTGATAAACTTCTAGAAGATTATGAAATGCCATTTCGTGGCCCAAATTTAAAGGACAATGTTTCATTTATTTTTGTCTGAATCTTTATGTTTTCTTATTCTAGAAACTCATGTTAGATGAGTTAGAAGTCCAGTAGGAGTTAGGAATTTATTTTTAGCCATTTATTTAATATTTATCTCTTTAATTTTCTTTAGGAAATTTGTATCCTATGGGAACTTGGAAAACCAATTGGTTTTAGGAAATCTCTCTTATAAATAGGCCCCAGTTGTACTCTTTTGATATCAAGTACATATCAATAAGTTTTTTTTTAAATAAATTTAAAATATAGATTTTTTTCAATTCTTTGCTCGGAGTGATTTCTTTCTTGCTTCGGTGTGAGACTGCAATTCCATGAGAGGTGACTGGTGCAAGGCTGGAAGCTTTGAGCATTGCTCACTAAGATCAGAGGTGCAAGGCTGAAGATCCTGATGGAATTAGCATGAGGCCATCAGTTATCCCTTCTTTAGGCTTATTTTCTGCTTCTAGTTCAGGTTTCTGCTGTGCTACTTCGATCCCGTGCACGCATGCCTGCATCAATACATAATAGGATTCATCCATTACAAAAGATTGAGAACATCTAGATAAACTCTAAAGTAGGTTGGACCTCAGCTCTAGATTGAAAAAGAAAGGAAAAAGGTTCATCTAAGAGGCATAGAAGCCTTGGCCATGTCAATGTTGGCATCAGTTATCCATGCACTTGTATAGAGTGTGAGAGAGCCCAATAGATCTCTTCCTCTTCTTATGCTGCTGAAAGATAGTTATTCAAGCAATAATTACCTTATTTTGGGTGATCTCTTGTGTTGATAACTTTCTCGAGGTGGTTGTCAGAGGTTCCTTGTATTAGATAACTTACCATGTTCAATTGACTTCTTGTAGGTAGTTATTCCAGCAATAAACCACACATTTATGGCCTCTTGTATGGGTGACTAGTGGCCCATCATGATCCATCCAAGTATCATTTTACATGATGTTGCATAATTGTTATAATTTATCGTGGTAATAAGTGGTTAATTTTAGGTACAATACCTCTATAAGCTGATTTTTTTAATCTGGTTCAGGGGAAATTTTGAAAGGTTGTTTGTTCCAAGAATTTTATATGCGGTTCATATAAATTATAATTATCTGTTGTTAAGTTGTTTGGTACTTTGCCACCAGGTATCTAGCTATCTACTCATTTGTGCACCTTGTTAGTTAATGAAATTGTTCTCTTTGTTGTTGACATTGTGGAACATGCAAATATTTATTTCATATCTTTGAGCAACTCAATGGACCACAGCTGAATTAATTGTTACCATAAAAGTAACCAGTAACCGCTCTTGCCAGTGATCTGTTGATCTTAACTAAGTACGGTTATGAGAAGGCCGAATATTATATTTAAAGGAAGTGGAAATTTTGAAAAATGTCAAAATGACTAAGTAAGTTGATATTCAGAAAGAATATTCACATGCATGTAAACTTATAATACATTTTTTAATAGAAGTTTCTTTGAAATGAAAGGTTTAGAAATTGAATATATGTGCTCTAGTGTTCTGTGTATTCCTTTCCTGCAAATACTTTTCATGCTAATCTATGGCTTGCAGTGATCTTTCTTATAACAACTTCACTTGGAGCAATAATGATCCATCATGTCAACGAGAAAAAGTGTAAGAATGCTTGAGATACCAGTTCTGGATGTGTTGTTCTGCCTTGGTTCCCTAATTATCTCTGCAACTTCTGACTTTTTTTTTTCAGCAACTTGCTGGAGAGCTCTTATAAAGATAATGGCCTGTAAGCTTTCATTTTTTTCATGGTTCTGGAATCTAAGTACCTTAATTTTTTAGCAAATAAGTTAGGTATTTGATTTTCTTCATATTGTAATTAACAAATACTGTAAGTATTATCATTTTCTTTCAGAAGTCAAGCTATACCGTGCCTGGAGAAAATTCCTTGTGATAAATGTAAGTAAGCATACTTGTGGCTAAGAATGTTATCTTTAAAGCATAAGTTGACAGAAATGTTTATTTGGTTGACTTTTTGCTGGTGTTGTCCAACTAAATTTAGCAAAGACCATACTTGAACAATGTTTTGTGGGGAACAGATGCGATCCAATTTTGTTTGCTTTCAAATAAGAAAGTAATACAATATGAAAAGGGAAAAGAGCAAGTGACACATTGGAAATCCTCAGATTTGGAATTGATGTATTTTCTTTTGGTTGAACATAGAAATTAAACATAATTCTTGCAAGTTTAGATTCAAGTGTTCTTTTTTGCTATTACTATATTATGTATTCTTTGGAGGGTGTGGACTTCTATCAACTCTGAACTAGTGATGAGGAAATTGAATGAAAGCAACATGAAAAGGTCAGAGTTGTATTGCCCTTGGCTGCTAGTCAATTCAAGCATGATTTCATTTACCTATTGTAGCAAGCACTAAGTTGAATATGGTTTGACTTGAGCAGTGGTTTTGGTCTGCCCAATTTACTTAGGCTTGGGGCTGGCCTGCCCGACTTAGCCCAACCTTTGGGCCTACCTTCTAGGTCCAAGCCTAGCCTTTACTTGTGCTTCAGTTTTCAGGCTGGGCCTAGGACTTCATGATTATTTTATAATTTTTTAAAAAAAATAAAAAAAAATAAAATACTTAAAATATTTAAAAAATGCTAAACATGAATAATTAATTATTGCCAACAATCTACAACATGTCTGTTATCCCATTAAGTTCATATATCAACAATAATTGTCAATTAAATCTACAACCACCTCAAACATAAACAAAAAACAAGAAAAATTTGGGCCATGCCGGGCTTCAATCCCAATCCCAAGCCAAGCCCACTTATTAAACAAGTCCAATTTCCCAGCCCGACGAGCCTAAAACCTTTGTCTTGAGCCCACCCAAAATGCTTGGGGCTTGAGCGATCTAGGCAGGCCACCGGGCCTGTAAACATGTGTAATAGGAACTCCGAGGTATGTTGATGTTGATTCCAATGAGGTTGAGGTTGACAGGTAACCTTCCACAAGTGACCATGCTATTCCTGTGTGTGAGCAATTGTTTTGGTGATGTTGTGACATGTCAATAGCCAACAGGTAGACCTTGTCTCGTTAAACTACAAATGATTTTATGATTGCTTTACTTCCTGCAAGTTGAATAACTAGATTATTTTTGAGGTAGGAGGGCTTTTGTCTCCTGTATATAGTTAGACTTTGGTTTGTCTTATCATAGTGGGAAACCATATCAAATGCTTCCACAACCTAGTGCGATTTGCTTCCACTTTCTCTCACTTTGTCTCACATGACCTGTCACGGCCATCAACATCGGTAAGCTAATTAGTGTTCCCAGGATCATGAGATCAACGAAATTGATAGGAAACCGGAACTCAAGTTATCTTGCTTCAAATGCTGATGCAAACATCAAAATGAATTCTTTCTTTTTTTGCTTCGTAAAATCAAGTTGTTGGTTGGAAGACATAGAGGATGCATGGATTGCATCTAGACACCCCTTGTCTTAGAAAATCATATGTGAAGCATTAGGAGCACAGTGTAGTGGCCCTTGATTGAAGTAAGTTATCACACAATTGTCAAAGATAGAATTCTTTCTAGGTGTACCAATATACTCTACTAATTATGTCCTTGATTCCAAAATGATTTTGAAGGACTTTTAGCTTCTTCTTTTAGCACCTAATACTTCCTTTTGTCTTTATTAGTTGTGCAATGTACCTTTTTCCTTCATTCCATCTACTTTATAATATAACCAGAACTACAGCCTTCTCCTGAATTTTTGTCCTTTAATGTGGAATCGCTGGAGAACATTTGTGGAATCAAGTGACCATATCAATATGAAGTGTGAATTCATATAAAATGTTTGAGGCAAGCTGCACATTTCTTTTAAAAGTTTCAGCTACACCGAATGCATGGACAAATGGTCCTTTTCCAAATGGCTTACCCTGCCATTCTAAAGATAAATCAGTTCATAAGTACTTTTTGATTAATTCTCAGTGATCCTTTCATGCTTCAATTTTTTATATGGTGCCATACGAATTGTTTGTCATAGGCACATGCAATTTCCCTTATCAAACCTTATCATCTTCTCTCTAAATAGACTCTTTTCAATTCTAGGATAATTTAAAATATTGCTATGGTTGGATTAGTTTGCTAGGTCATTAACTTAAACTGCATCTATCAAGGCAGGAATTTGATGGTAAACCTCTCTCATGTTAAGTTGCATTGGCAGGAAATTTTGCACTGATGGGTATGTGGCTGGCCATAGTTTGATATGTTGTCATGAAATCTACTTGATCTTTTCATGAAGCCTTCTCAGATTAGAGTTATGCTTTATAACTGATATCATTGTGATGGTAGCAGGCTTGGATGATGATGAAGTTATAACACATGATTACTTGTCACTAGGAGCTGCATCACCTTTGTTTAACACGAGAGTTTTGTCTACTTGCAACAACTGTGCCCTTTTGAAGTGGACCAGCTAATTGATTTTGTTTAGGCCATGGATTTAATTGATCATTGCATACATCTTTTAAGTGTTTACTCATCATTATGGCATCAGCCATAGAACGCTACTCTAAGTTGAGAATGCTTTTTAGGACTAATGGAAGGAGTGAGTAGGTTGCTCCAAGCAGCCATCAACATGCGGTGAACCCTGATGTAGTGGTGCCAAATTCTTGGCAATTGAAATATTAGGCAATAGATTGGCCTATGCTGTTGAACCTAGATCTGTTGGAGTGTAGATCTCTAACCGGTCAGAGCTTAAGCTTGTGCAACCTAGAAGCCTTTTCCCTTTTTTGTCAGATTGTTTCATATGAATCCAAATAATTCATTTCTGGTGACATTTATGAACTTCTCGAGCTGAAGTTTGTAAAATACCAAATTTATCCTCTTATTCAAGTTGGTTTTTGATCTTTTTAGTGCTGTGATATAGTATCGCTGATGGAAAAATATGAAACTTCGGGACCATTGCTTTCAACTTCGATTGTAGCTAGTCATCTGATATTACCTTTCCTGTGGAGTGTTGTGGGTTCAGGTCCAGGTTTCATAAGATTTTGTTGAAAGAAGACAATTCTATGTTATACCATTTACATGAAATAAAGAAAACCAGTTTTGTCAAATTATGCTCTCTTTAAATGCTTAATTTTAATTGCTTAGGAGGTCATTTCGGACGCTTTTCTGGTCAAGATCGTCATTTCCTTTCAAATTTCTGAAAAAAATTATATGATTTCTTCTCCTGAATGAGGACGATCAAACAGTTGAAGGTACTTAAGGAAATGTAATATTCTTGAAAATTTGATGCTTGTCTCATTTGACCTCTATATAAAGTCCTGATAGGAATGGTTTTTAATCCTTGTTTATCAAAACAGCACTTCAATTTTGCATCTGATCAACATTAATCTAATGAACCTCACTTTGCTGTAACAGATCACTGGTTATTATACATAAATTGTGGAGGAGACTTTGTGACTATCAACAGAACCAACAAATATGAAGAAGATAAAGACCCAGTAGGTCCTTCAAATTTTTATCTAAGTGCAAACAAAAACTGGGCATTTAGTAGCACCGGGATCTTCATGGATAATGATGATCATGACCAGTATATTGCAACAAATAGAACAGGACTTGCCATGCCTGACTCTGTTTTGTACAATAAAGCACGACTTTCTCCTGTCTCCCTTTCTTATTATGGACTTTGTTTGTTAAATGGGAATTATGGTGTGAAACTCCACTTTGCTGAGATAATATTCACCGACAGCAATTATAGCAGTCTTGGAAAGCGGATATTTGATGTGTATGTTCAGGTAGTTCTTCAAATCTATATTTCTATCAATCTATGTAAATCAGGTTTCCTTACATTGGCTTGTTGCAGGGAAAACTTGAGTTGAAAGACTTTAATATCAGAGATGAGGCTAATGGATCTGGTAAGGCCATTGAGAAGAAGTTTAATGCAACAGTTACAAATAATAAATTGGAGATCCACTTCTATTGGGCTGGCAAGGGAACACAATGCATTCCTGAGAGAGGAATCTATGGTCCTCTCATATCAGCTATTTCAGTGGAGCCCTGTATGTGCTAATCCTTTAGGAGCATGCTCTAGTTAGTTACTAGAAGGCAACCTGGAATCCTGTTTGACATGAATATGAAGCATTCCCCCATTCTTTTACTGATTATTATTGAAAGTTAGACGTGAAATCTGAGCCCTAATGTGGCACCTTTCTGCAACTCTGTAAACCATTATGGTTATTAGCTTCGATAGTGTCATGAATTGGTGATTTTAGTCATAGCCTAAATTGATTAGCTCTTAAAACCAATATATGCCATAAATAATACTAACATATTTAATAGATTTCTATCAGCATATTTCTTTTCTTTTCTTGCCTAAGAAAGAAGAAAAAATAAAGGAGAGTAAAACAATGAATAATGAAGAAAAGATGAAGTTTGTATTAGCAATTGAAGCTGGTTAGATCTTGTTATTTTTATTTATGTTTAATACTTCACAACTTATGATTCTCTCACCCAAAGCAATATTGATCTTCAAGTATGTAGCATTAAGATGAATTAAAATATCATTAAGGTTGATGATATGATGTAAATCTGTGGGTTTGATGTACCTTTTCCTTGTGCAGATTTTAATCCACCGAGGGAAAAGAAACCTGCCGTCATTGTGATTGGGGTCGTTGTTTCAGTATTAGTTCTTGGTTTTGTGGTTTTGATTGTACTATGGAAGAAAGGCTTCCTGGTAGGCAAAGCTACAGGTGATCAAGGTAATAACTAATATTAAACGAGCTGTCTCAATACATCAAATATAGTGCCATTTTAGCTTAAATTTATTAAACTTGGGGAAAGTGTGTCAGAGAGACAACGCACTTTTAATTGTCTTTGGGGCTTTCTTTTGCCTACTGGCTTTCTAGTTGCATTTGAGGGTTGATGCTGTTCTACATCCAGTTGGGAAATTATTTAATTTACTAATGTCTTCATTTGTCACCAGAAGTTCTACTTTATTTTATATTTTGTTGGCTTAAGGGTGTTTAATTTGGTTCTCAATAAAAGTAGTTCGTAAATTGTGATTTCCCCAAAATAATACAATGTGCATCCGAGTTTCCCTTATTGATATATTCTATTCCAATCATGCTTTCCAAACTTATATTCCAAAAGATTGTTTAACTTGAAATTTTGGAATCTTTACTTTGGTATTTAATAGTCTCCAACCTTGCCATTATGGTTTACTCCATACAAAAGATCCGCTATATAAATATTGTTGAGGGATTGTGGATGTATGAGTTAGATCATCATGGCACCAACACTACACACTTCCAAAATCTCTGTTGTAGAATGCAATTATGGCCAATAGTTAACCTTGATGAAATTATTATTATTATTTGATGTGCATTGATCATCCATCATCATCTTTATTGCCTCAGTTTTTTGTTGCTGTGAAGTTTAGTGTCTTCATTTAATCTAACTTGAGAGCAATTTGAGTTCTTGCAATGCTTCACCTCATCTTTTTGCTTTCCACTTTGGGCAGATCTGAGGGGCCTAGACCTGCAAATTGGTTCCTTCACCTTAAGACAAATAAAAGTAGCTACCAACAACTTCGATATTTCTAACAAGATTGGAGAAGGGGGTTTTGGATCTGTTTACAAGGTAGTCTTCATGCTACTATTTTTCTTCAACCACTTTATTTTAACTAAAACACATTTTATATTCTTCACCAGGTATCTAACACATGCGTATGATTTTTCGTGTTCATGTTCATGTTGCAGGGCGTGTTATCAGATGGTACCATTATTGCTGTGAAGCAGCTTTCTTCCAGATCAAAACAAGGAAACCATGAATTTGTGAATGAAATAGGCATGATTTCTGCACTGCAATGCCCAAATTTGGTAAAACTTCATGGATGTTGTACCGAAGGAAATCAGTTGTTGCTAGTATATGAGTTTATGGAAAATAATAGCCTTGCTCGTGCTCTCTTTGGTTAGTTCTCTACCTTTTACTCCAAATTCCAGTCTGCCATAGCATGGAAATAGGTGGATATTTTGCATGATGTTTCTAACGTTATATTTTAGGTTCAGCAGAATTTCAACTGAAACTGGATTGGTCAACAAGGCACAAGATTTGTGTTGGGATAGCAAGAGGTCTTGCTTATCTTCATGAGGAGTCAAGACTGAAAATTGTTCACAGAGACATAAAAGCTACTAATGTTCTACTAGATAAAGATCTTAACCCCAGGATATCTGACTTTGGTTTAGCTAAGCTTGATGAAGAGGAGAACACTCACAATAGCACCCGTATTGCTGGAACCATGTAAGCCATCATTTACTATTTATTCTTATAGAGTTTCCACATTTAGACCACATCTTAGAATTCCTGTAGACCCTCGTATCTTCTTAATATGAAAATGTTAGTCACATAGTTGTTTTCATCCTTGAATCTGGCACCAGGAAATACTGAAGCTCATCTGTGTCTCCATAAATTTTATCTGGATGATTTCATAATGTCTGCATACAGTGCACAGAATTTTTAAGTGAAACATATGGAACAAGTTTTGGACTGAATAAAGTTATCCGCTAGAAGGGGCAATTGCTAATAGCTATGTTTTCAATAAAATGCACTTTTATATGTTAGAGATGCACAATACATTAGAATATGATGTATATATAGCAGTACCTGTTACATGAAATAAATGTATCTTAAAATCTTACATTTTCCCTAATCACATTAGATCATAAAACAAGAATTTGGTGGTGCTAAGCTAAGTGTTGATTAATCTCAATCAGCTCTATCCTCTTGCATACTAGATCTCTCGAATTCTAAACAGGACACTGGTTTTTGTTGTGGAGCAGTTTAGAAATAAAATCAGAATATTGACCTTTATTCTTTATTCCCATGTAACTCACCAGTCTCTCATTAATGTTGACTTCTGTGTTGAAATAATAGACTAGACGCTTCTTACTCTTTTACGAACTGAAATATGATCTCTTATGAAGATACTGAGAATTCAGTGATAGAATGCTTATAACTATGGACTTAATCCTATTCCTGTCTACATCAACAAACAAATAGAGCTTCAGTGCCAAAAGAGGTAAGATTTGGTAAGAAAGTAAGATTGTTCCTGTTTTCATCTTCCAAAAACCAATGCTTAGAATTTTCGGCAACAATGATGGAGCCCAGGGTTACTGGAGTGTTGGATGTTGCAGGGTTGTGACTGGATGAGTTGGTGGTGGTTGGCGAGGACAAAGCAAGCCACTGCTAACGGAGGTGGTGGGAGGGGTCACCATGCAGAGAAAATTGGGAGGGTGAGTGGTGGAGGTTGTGGAGGCTGTGACTGGGTGGGTGCAACCAGCTGATGTGATGGGTGACATGGCAGCTGGGAGCCTTGGAGGCAGAGGATAAGAAGAGGGAGAGGGAGGAGGAGATGCTGGAAGAAAGAGAGAGAGAGAGGAGATTGGGAATGGGGTTGGATATAGGGGATTGGGCAAGTGCATTGTATGTGAGGAAGATGGACCTGGTGATCCCATCTTATCAAGGATTTGGTTTATTATACTAGAGCCCAGCATGTGATGTGCACGTGGGGATGACTGTGGAGCCGAGGTACCGACGGGTGTTGCGTTAGGTTGTGATGGCATCTAGGGAAAAGTCTCAAGGTGAAATGTAAAACTAAATGTGTTTCTTTTTTATTTTTTAAAAAACTAAAGATAAAACAGAGACATCCATGGACAAGAACAAAAAGCAAAAAAAAGTCAATGATGCCAAAAACAACCTAAATCAAGCAAAAGCAAAAAAGTAAGTTGAAAAACATATGTAACAATTTGATAAAGAAAACTGCAAAAGTTCTCAGGATTTACATGGCACATCTTCCATTAGATCTATAATCATGTGCAGATTGCATGGGCAGACTTTGAGAATGTTGCTGTTTAAGGTGAAAGAAGAACTTGTTATGAGAGTGTAAAACCTTGTAGACCTTACAGAAGGAATTGGATATTTTGCACATTGTTTGCTGGTTCATTTTATAATTTTTCAAGACTCAACATTCCCAAACCATCCAAAATAGTAAAATTTTTATATGCTCTTCCAGCAGTCTGATTTGTGATGGTTAACAGAATAAATGAGTTGGATCCAAGCAAGATCCAAATCCAAAAATGTGAGATAGTTAAGTTTGGATTCGGGTTCATATATATATTTTTATAGGATTCGATTAGAGTCTGGATCCATAATTCTTAATATTTTTCTCCAACATCCTTTTTTGGCTTGAACAACCTTATAATGATGAGACTATTAATTTGATGAATAAAATGTTCATATTTGCAATATCATTTCCTTTCACCTAATAGGAATGAACAAGCATGGCCTTACGAGTAATAGTTTCTATCTCTGAATTGATGTTTTATATCTGAATCTAAAACATGACATGTTAATAGATCAACATGCTGAAAAAAATGTGCATGTGACATAAATTTTCTATAATACATAAAACATCCATATGTACACGTGCATAGATTGTTAATGGATCGTCATTCAAGATATAGGTTCGGATGTGGGTTACTCTGAAACCAGAACTGGTAGGCTATCAATTATTAAATCATATGGTCACCAGAGTATTTGGCTGTGTTTGATTGTCTATTTATTGGGTACAATATACACCCACTAATAATAGCTGTGCATTACCATAACTGCTGCAAAACTAAGGTCGTTAGAAGACCTTATCCTGTTTCTCAGATTTGTCTGATGTGAACATCAGACCTGTTCTTTTGAACCCTTCCAGATCTCTTACGTGTCAAATAATCATACTTCTCCACTGCCATTTCAGCACACAAGCTTCATCAAAAAATTATTTCCTGTGAGACGAACTCATCAGAGAATATTTAGCATTCCTGCATTCTTTGTGCAACATCAACATATTTACCACTGAATCACTTGCTCTAGTACATCATAAAACAAAGAACACTTCTAGTTTGATTGGATAAGCAGTCTTAGCATGCATTTTTTTTTATCCCTCATGGCGACTGTTCTTGCAAGCGTAAAATACAATAGCATCCGTGTTGCAGTGGTTACATGGCACCGGAGTATGCAACAAGGGGTTACCTAACTGAAAAGGCAGATGTATACAGCTTCGGGGTCCTGGCATTAGAGATCGTTAGTGGGAAGAGTGTCATGAGTTATAGAAAGGAAGGGCACATACATCTCCTGGATCGGGTAAATTTCGATGTCCCATTCCATATTATACTTGATTTTTCAGTATTATAATGTATTTAGAAAAATCGAAATGACCGACCTGCATTTACTTCTTTCCCATGCCAATCACCCTAGACCATGTACAAGGTGGTGATTGACATGGGAAAAGCAGATGGTGGATCATTGATGTCACGAGTCATCGTTTTGGACATTTGATAATCATCTGTATAATTTATCTTTTTTCTGCTGGTATTTTACGTGCATATCCTGCGAGACAAAGGACGGATACTGGAGTTTGTAGACCAGAGGTTAGAAATGGATTTTGACAAGGAAGAGGCAACACGAATGATAAATGTGGCTCTTCTGTGCACGAATGCATCACCCGCACGTAGGCCTACCATGTCTACTGTAGTGAGCGTGCTGAATGCTCAAGTCAATGTTCCTGATGCTGCATCAGATCTGAATTCTTCCAGTGATGACCTGGGGTTCAAAGTCAGTGGAAAACAGCGCAGAAATAGTTCTAGCCCAGGAAACAGTCAGAGCCAGAGTTTGTTGGTTGATAGATTGATGGATGTTTCTACCACCTCTGCTTCTGATCTCTGCCCAATCAATGCAGATTCTCTTTACCGGAGTCCAAGAGACTAGGGGTTTATGTGCTAAAGTCTGGATTTGCAAATAGTCCTATATCTTGTGGCTACATTAATAATTACTTTCGTCAGAAAATCACCATATAAAGCCTTAGGTCTCTTTCTATGCCATTACTTCTTGGTAGGCAACAATTATTAGGCTACCTGAGTTTACCATGATACAATATGTTTCCATAAATATTTATATATCCATCCTTCTACCAATCTAGGAATGTATGCTTGGACCTTTGCTGTTACTTGATGCTGAAAACCGGCGGACAATGATTGTAGGAACATGTCCAAGTTCCAGTTTGTTTTTAGAACCAATATCTGCAACAGGTTGGAGAGCGAACTCTGCAAGCAAGGGATTGTTTTGGTTTTCAGCCACGTAGAGACTTGTTCTTCTTTCAACATATAGTTGTTGGTTCTACCGCTGGGAGTTTTATAGGTTTTTAATAGCTTTGAATTATATGTGCTGGAATTGCAATTGCCTGTGAAAATGTTGGTTTGTGAAGGGCCTTGTCTGGTGCCACCAATCGCTAAAAGATTCAAGCAGTTCCGGAAGCTGGCGTATTATGTTGATGACACTTCGTATGAAAGCAAGATAAAAACTTACCACCTTGAGATTGACATAGGGTGCAGGTGGGATTTGAACCAGGTCATTAGTATGACCAACCAGAGACTACCAAAATGATATATTAGTGATATGATAAGTTTCAATAATAAATAATTGAGTCCAAAATGTAGTGGCATATGGCTTGTTGGTAATCCTTGCCGTACAGAGGCTGTTGACGCCAAACCATCCATCGTCTCTTTTTAGCTCTAATTTTAATGCATCCTACTTTCAAATAGGAAAAAGAAGGAAAAAAAAAAAGGGGAAAATAAATGCATTATAAAATTGATTATTTTAATTGACAGGCTTATCTCTGAAATTATATTCTGTACTCATGTACGTTAATTTGTGTTTTATAAAAAAGAATAACGGAAGAAAATGTTCCTGTAAGGCGGGGACGGCATTCTAAATTATGCGAATGCCACTTTTTAGCTGTTTTTAAAACTAATTAATTAACGCCCCCCTGCAAACTAGGTGGGGACCATCCCTCCAACCCTTGCTTCTCTTCCGAGAGGCAATCAATGAATTAATGGCCCACAAGACAAAATCAGTTGCTCTCATAAGGTATGCATTCTTTTTTTGTTAAAACAGAAATGCCCTTCTGCTGAAGGAATTCAAAGCCACCATCACACGCCCGGCTAGGTTTTTTGTTAGCACGAAAGGTGCCCCCCCCCCAAAAAAAAAGGAAAAAGGGAAAAAGATTAGGTTGCACGAGCCACTAGCTTGAATAACGCCAGTAACCGAACCAAATATCCGGCCTAGGACTGTCTTCGTTATTGCAGAGGAAAGAAGCTTTTGTTGTGCAAAATGGCTGCTCCACTGTCTCTATGGGCCAAGTTGGTGGCTGCAAAATACAAATTCTCAGGGACCTGGTACAATTATTATCAACCAGCTCGACGTTCATCTATATGGAGCAGGATGGCTGAACAAGGAGCTAAGATTCAACATCAGTTTATTTGGCCTATTGGGTCTGGAGCAGCCATTAATGTTATGTATGATCCCTGGGTTTCATGCGTGCCATTGTCTATGACGCCCACCCTTATTAATATGAATACTAGCAGTGAACAACGGAGGGTCCAGGATCTGATAACATCAAATAAGCAATGATGGGATGACAACAAACTGTCAGAATTCTTACCTATGGAATTGAAGAACAAGGTGAAAGCTATACCCATGTCCCAAGGTTAGGTGCCTGGAATGGCCATATAGGATGGGGTTTGAGTGCGGCAAGTAAAGTGAGGCTAAAGGATTTTCAAATGTTGCAACATCAACCAAGGGAAGCTAGCGTTAATGCCTATTTTAATCAAGTACGGCAACTTCAGATGCCTACGAGGGTCAAAATGTTCTGGTGGAAACTGATGTGGAGAAGGTTGCCAAGCAAAGAATTGTTGTGCCATCACAATACCATACCGGATGATCAAATATATTGTGATCTGCGCAACGAGATTTGGTGGAAAATTGTTAACGCATACTTAACCGACCGTGCATATGCTAAAGATTGTTGGCAAGTTTTTAATAATCTTAGTGGGCTGAATTTGCATCCATCTTCTCTGCAGCATCTTGAACAACTTGTTTTTGATTCCCAGCGGGATGCAGCAAATTGCAGCTTCTCTGGTGTGGTTAATATGGAAGACACGCAACGAGAGGCTATTTCAACATAATAGAACCCCTCCTCCAGTCCTCAGCCTTTTAAAGCTGCCATGTATGATTCGCTTATGCAGTTTGGGAACAGTCCATGGAACTGGGGAGCTTCAATTTCGGTTCATCTGAAACCCAAGTAACCAAAGTTGGTGTGTTCGCTTTCCCCTCCCATGGGCGTCCTTAAGCTGAGCTTTGATGCTTCTATTAGCTCTAATCATCTGCAGCTGCCCTTATAATTCGTGACTATTATGGAAAACTAGTGAGAGCTGGAGGCAAGAAATTGCCATCCTCTTCCATCCCTCATGCTGAAATGGTGGCTGCTTGGATGGGCTGCAAGGTGGCTATCCAGGAACTTTGGGTGGAAGGTGACTTGTTGACGGTCATCCGGTATAGCTGACACGAAAACAAGGAAAGGCTAAGGTGCTTCATCCCTTGTTACAAGATTTGTATTCTTGGAAGCATACCTTCCAAGCTTCCCGGTCGCTCGTGTAATCTGGAAAGCTAACAGAACTGTTGATTACATGGCTGACAAAGCTAGGTCGGTAGACTTTGACATTGGCCCAACTGATCCGATTTCATGGATATTCTTTGGTCTAGTTATCGAGGGACGCTTTTTGAACGATGATGAAGCTGATACGGTATTTTATTCGTGTCTATTAGCTCTTTATCTTCCCAAATCAGCGATGTTGGCTCAGCCAGAAGCTGAAATGCTGAGAGAATGTGCATGGTTATTCTGCCCGTGTCTGCTCTGAGTTTACTCACTTCAGGGTCTTTATATATGTTTGGTAGTTTCCTTGTTGTGTTACCTGTTTGCAGGGATTTCCTAGCAAATTTTTTTTCACCTGAAGGGTGGGCTGCAGATTTTAGTTGGGTCTTTTGAAACCAGTATATTATTTGGTGTTTGGAGCAAGCGACCGAAAGAATTGTAGAACAGCCATCATGCAGAGGGATAAGTATTCTAATGCCTGCGTTTTTCTCTGAATTCAAAGGAGGCAGGATGCAATCTGTTGAGCCGGTTCTGGGGTACCAATCACTACATGGTCAGCTCACTTCCATGTCTGCCACAGCAAGTGTGTACGGCTACTTCTACTTGGCATATGAGGACATGTTGGTCTCATCAATGATGGGTGGGTGGGTCAGGGATTGCATCAGGTATTCTAAGACCATGACTACCTTTGCTCCTTGCCTGCTGGAGGCTCAGGCAATCTTGCATCTTTTATTACTAGTCTATCCTTTGTTTTGCTTGTAGAGTTTATCCTGGGACAGCTTTTTTGTTGTCGTTACTTGATTTGCAGGCTGCCCAATCATCTAGTGGTGGGGGGATTAGTGTTTTTGTAAATTGTTTCCATGTTGTTTCATTTATAGCTCAGCTCCTCTTTGTTACCAAAAAACAGCCTTAACCGAGTATATCAATGAGAAAAGTAAAGTTTAACAACATGCTACCCTAGAATCTAGATGAGGATCCTCATTTGCACATTCCAAAAGAGGATACTTCTCGTGTGTCAGCAAGAGAGAGAGAGATGACAGAGGAGAGAAGATACTTTTCAAAGACACCAACATCCTAGCTCAATTGGGATAATCAATGACGCAACTACTTGGCCAATCCCAACCTCTCGATTCCCAGAATGAAGTGGCTCTTCCCATTCACATTGGCAGTCTCAAATAAAAACCTTATTTTAATTACCAAAAAATTTAAAACTTTTTTTCTTCTGTAAAAAGGAATACAGCAAAATCACCAGCGGACTCTTGCTCTAACCTTCACTTAGAACCCAGTATTGCAGACTGAGATCCTTTTACCTTTGCCATGCCTCGGAACCAGGTTGCCATGAAGTCTCTAATCAATCAATCAAAATGTGACCAACTCAAAGACGCATGAAGAGCTCGAAATCCTGCTTCAGTTGGCGACATGCCAGCTAATATCATGCGCAGTTTTCATAATGGTGGGGATGAGATGCACGAACGAAATGTCTACGTGAGACTTTCGGAACATTTGATCCGCTACCAAAAACGGTCAATCCATATGCTCGAATTTTTTGGTGACGAGTGCTAACCCTCGCCTATATAAACTTTTTTCCGAGAGCTCTTCGAGTAAATGCAATCGAACCTTTATACATTTGCACGGTCACTTTGCTATTTTTATAATATCTCTACTATTTTTTAAGAAATGGTCTGAAAGGATCCTCTACCAAAGACTCTTCGATAAGAAGATTTCTTCCCTCGTGCTATTTCAGATCGAATCTGCCATCAGCGTGAACGTCCCAGTATGGCATCTTCTTCATAGCATTGCCTCTCGGGAGCAACCAACATTGGGCTATCATCACCCGAGCACAACTATCATCATATCATCATCTCGGAGACACATCATGATCTCTGGCCAATCCCTCTGATCTCGTTCAAGCCCTCCAGTGGATTAGTTATCTCGGCCTCCTGATCGATTTGATTCTGAGCAGCAACAACCTACACTATTATCATCTGCCTCGTTGTCAGCTACCGCTAACTGTCCAAATTAAAAACCTCAAGTGGTTTGGACATGTGAAAGCACCATTTTCCCACCCAAATATCTTATGCTAACCCCACCGTTCATGCTAAAATGATATAACCGTACAGTCCCTCTTCTTGCTTGAAAAAAAAAAAAAAATGCATCATTAATTAAATGCTAAAGCTGTTATAACCCTTAATATTCAGTAGGTATGGATCCACGTCTCTCCCACAAAATAGGAATATGGTTCTCCAGGTCTTCGTTGTGTCACTATGGAGTACTTATGGGCTGGAAGATTCGGTATATATCATAGAATAAAGGATTCTAGATATTATCTTCAAGTTCCGTCCGTATTAAAAGCCACCTCACATAACTCATGGCTCCGGTAAAACAATGGATTTGAGCTGCGGTGGTTTCGGGGATCCTCACCTCACGGTTTTCAATACTTTGAACTTTAATTCATGGTGCATTCGAGCTGTCTCCACTTCCACTTTTTAAATCTCCTAGTTGTATGCAAGCCAATTTTCTATTGAAGCAGAACGACAGTAGAGATGGAAGGTTGTCAGCTGCTTACAACCAATATCTTTCTTTTTCTTATAAAAAGATACAAGGAAACTTTTGCTCGTAACTTGTGGAACTTCTCCTAACAAGTGAGTTGAGATAGGGAAATTAATAGGTACATCATCCCTTACTTTTGATGGCACCTTTTGATTTATTCTAATTAGTAAAATGGAATCATCCACCATGCCTTTACATTTTTTCTTTTTCAAAAAAAAAAAGAAAAAAAAAGAAGAAGGGGAGAGAGAATACAACCACTAGAGCTTATGTGTATATGGAGACCGTGGCCATTTGCAGCATCAGTTGCACCTTTTTAGTTTTTAGTGAGTATCTAGCTCTGGGTGCAAAGTTTTAAATTAACAATTGCTAGGCTTTGCTATACTTTGAAAGTCAATTACTAGGCAAGGTCCTCCTAGACTAGCCAGTTCATTTTCTTGAGCAACCCCTTTTTTTTTTCTGAAAATAATGGAGGAGTAAACTACTCCCGCATGTTACTTAATTTATATTTTCTTCAGCTACTTATCTTTCCTTAAAGGCGATTCCATCACCTTGATTGGATCACTGTTTGATCTGGTCGGTCTTCAATATTTTATTGGTGCAGTCTAATGCCATGCCAGCTCCACCGAAGTACAAGTTCTTGAATTCTTAACCTGTTGGCTTGACTTTTCAGTCAAAGCGCTTAAGTAGCTATTTTTCAGCAATTATCAAATGTTTAAGCTACGAGTGGCATTCATTCAAATCGAAAGTTGTCACCACATGACTCGTTGTCATGCCTTGGCTTTCGTTCCATCTAAATCAGATTGAAATACCATGTACCAAGAAGGTATAGTTAGCAAATCAAAACAGAGCGTAAAATAAGATTATACAACGAAGCCGTAATTAGAATTTCTCCTGTTGAAATGAGACACATAATTAATAGTTTGCATCAAAGAACTACCAGACCTCCTAGCTACAATCCAATAAGATTTCTCGAGGTGGTGACACCCCCATCCACCACAAGGTTGTGCCCGCTGACATACTTGGCGTCGTCGCTCGCCAGGTAGAGGGCCGCCTCGGCGACGTCCCACGCGGTCAGCGTGGGACCCTTGAGATTGGCCAGCCCCCTAACAAACTCCTCGATCTTCTCCACCTCCGCGGCACTCGGGATCCCGAGATCCACCCCCTCGTCGCCGTCCCTCCATGCGCTCACCAGCATGTGGGTGGCCACCCCGAACGGCGAGACGCAGTTGACCCGGATCCCGTGCGCGCCCAGCTCGCAGGCCGCGTTCTTGGTGAGCCCCACCAGCGCGTGCTTCGACGCCGTGTACGCGTGCGGGCCCATCCCCCCCATCACCCCGGCCACGCTCGCCACCGACACGATGCTCCCCGCCTGGCGCCCCGCCAGCATCGCCCGCGCCGCGTGCTTCATCCCCAGCGCCGCGCCCCGCACGTTGACGCGCATCACCAGGTCGAGCTCGTCGGCGTCGAAGGCCAGGATGCTCTTGGCCTCCGGGTCCTGCCGGCCGAGCACGCCGGCGTTGTTGACGAGCACGTCCAGCCGGCCGTGGCGCGCCAGGGTGCGGTGCACCAGCCGCTCGACGTCGGGCTCGGAGCCCACGTCGCAGTGGACGAAGGTGACCGTGGGGGCGAGCGAGGCGGCGAGGGACTCGCCGAGGCAGTCCTCGATGTCGGCGACGACGACTTTCGCGCCGTGCCGGACGAAGAGGCGGACGGTGGCTTCGCCGATGCCGCGGGCGCCGCCCGTCACGATGGCCACCTTTCCTTCCAGTCTATGGGAGCACAATAATACGATTATATTATTACATGGAGAAAGAGAAGTAAAAAAAAAGAAAAGAAAAGCATCAATCTCCACAAACATTGTATTCTAACAAGCTCTAAACTACTACGCAGTACAACAACATAGCTGATTCATACTTAAAAATGTACATAGAAATGTTCTTTTCGCGTTGAATTAAGCATGCATGATAATATGCGGATGGCTCCATTGTTTTGTAAAAGAAACGTGGAAATGGGTTATGGTCGATCTATGTTCGGAAAATAAGAGTGATTAGTGGGAGTGCGGTGGGTGCTCATCAAATGGAAGAGAAATGTGTGGAGATCAATGGAAGAAAGATATAAAACCTTTTATGCTGGGGACTCTAGTTTCCCATCCTAGAATGGGGATCCTTTGTGATTCGAAGGGGCCTTGCGGCTTGGTAGTATTGGTTTATACACACACTAGCATATAACCATGCAATGCAATGTGTGAGTTAGGATTTTTTTCTTTTTCTTTTTTCAACCATTTTTTAAATATAATATAGTAAGATAATAAATTATAAAAGGAAAAGGTTTTGATAACTAAATATTCATCGCATATTAAGTTTAATTATGATCGTATAAAAATATTAATTTATTAATACCATCATCATTAATAGTGGCCTCACAAGATGCGCAATAAAGTTTTTTTCTTTTCCTAACCGTTTTTAAAATATAATGTAATAATATAATTATTGTTGTCAAAGATTTATGGCTGGCATGAAAAGATTTTATCCTTTAAAAGGTGTCTCGCATAGGAAGGCTGTTCCTTCCTTATAAGCCAAAGTCTTTCTTAACTCAGAACCAATATGGAATTAATAGAGTCAGAGCCTTCCAGTCAATGATGGACTTGGTTATCTACGGTCCAAAAAGCTCCACAGTCAGTAGAAATGGACCTTTGCCCTTTCCTGGTATGCCATTATTATGATCAAAGGCTCATAGCTTAGCACGTGAGGTATTATCCACTTTGTCCCATGGGCCTCATGATTTTATCCTTTAAAAGATGCCTCATATGAGAAGATTGTTCATTTATTATAAATCAGAGTTTTTCTTAACTCGCAACTAATTTAGAAGTAATAAAATCCTCCACCTTATTAGAACTACAATAATAATAAATTATAATAAATAGAAAACTTTAATAATTAAATTTCTATCACAAATTAAGCTATAAAATATAATGATGACCGAATATTTTAATATCTGCATCATTAACCTATGCTTTATCTTAGATAATAAATTTTAATGATAGTCAAACATAGTAACCTATATTATTAATATCTTTTCTCATATCTTACCCATGTTTTGGAATTCAAATAACTTTTCTCTCTTAGGGTTTGTGTGGTTGGTGTGATGTGATGAGAAAATAAATTTTATGTCACATGTTTAGTAGAGAAAAGGATGAAAAAGATAGTAAAATAAATAGTGGGTTCCATATCTATTTATTTATAGAAAATGTAAAATAAATATAATAAATATCATATGGGTTGATATTTTTTTCACATCAAATTCTTAAGTAGAGATAATCTGAAATCATCATTACTTAATGAAAATGTCCTACACTATTTTGTATCAAAATCCTTAAATGCCCTTTTTTAATATTATTAATCCGACAGCAGTTCCAACTAAAACATAACACCAGCTAACTATTTAATAAATATATTTTCTAATATATATAATTAATTTAAAAATATTCATAAACTCATATAAATATATCTTAATATTTGAAATGGCTCATTTGATCGCCTTCATTTAAATAGGCTATCAATGAAATAATAAAATAGACCAAAAAATTATTAATCGAACTGTTTATTTAGAAATATTGTTGAAAATTTGATAATATATAAATTATATATAAAATTATCTCCTACCATATATAATATTTTTTTTTCAGTATTATTTTTTAAAATGATTTATATACTAACTAAACATGATAAAATTTATTTTTTTATAATTATTTTTTAAATTAATAAAATTTTAAAATTATTAGATTATCTTATGATCTCGTAAGCTTCAATGTACTCCAACCGAGCGAACCTCTTGAGAACCGAAAGAAAGGACTCAATAAAGGCACGAGAGGGACCAAAACAACGGGGAAGACTGAGGCAGTGCATGCGGATTAATATAATTTCCTTAATTCCAAGACAAAAGAGTTTCGCAAGCAGAGATTACATGTCAAGCCATTTATTTATAAATTATAATAACAACAGCGCAGCATCATGATCCACGTCATTTGCTGAGATTATACCACAAGCATCCAAGCGGCACGATGCCCGCACTTTGAGTCCTCGCGGCACGTCCTGAAGTCAAACGCAGGGCCACTTGGCAAGGAAGGGAACAAATCCCAACGGTCTAGATGCTGCCGGGGGTACGCAGCAATGATCCGTTAGCCGGGGTTACGAGAAATTATTGTCTGGACCCCGCCCAGCAGACCACCCAAATCCCACGGTGGATAACACGCCACATCAACCCTTGTATGTGAATTTCCGATTGCGCGTTATCGACCGTGCACCTGCAACGAGATTTACGCTCTCAAAGTTTACGTCATTAATATTATTATTATTATTGGCTTTTGATGTCCTCTAAGAGAAAAAAACGTACGTTCACCCAAAAAAACCTAAAAATAAAGTACATGACGTATCGAGCGGTAATCTGGCAGTCGGTTCGTCAATTCAGTTTTGTTGCACGGTAGTGGATCTTTCTTTATTTTAACGTGCGGTGCATCTTAGATCCCTACGATGCTGTGATTTTATTCTTGTTTCTCGTGGTCATCGCTGGCAATTTTTACCTAATCTTTTGAATGCTGTGCTAGAATTGGCTCATCTAACTTGTATCAAACTTTTAGCAAGGATGCTGTACTAGAATTGACTCATCTAACTTGTACCAAACTTTTATAGTAAGGCTTTATGTCGTAGGAGACTGGTCAAAAAGATAATGAGCATTGTTGGGGATAAATCCCGCTCCTGCCGAAGCTCGGCCCAACGCTCAGTCCAATGTAACCAGTAGCCGCTGAAGAGCTTCAGTGCCAGACGCCTGGCCGAGCCCCTAACACGGCCGAACTGCCTAGAGGCCGAACTCCCCTGCACCAAGGTCTCGGCCGAACTGCTTAGAGGCCGAACCCCCCTGCACCAAGGTCCGGGCCGAATTGTCTAGAGGACGAACTCCTACCTGCAGCCGAACTCCTTCGGACCGACCCTAGGCGAGTCCATGCAGCCGAACTCCTTCGGACCGACCCCAGGCGAGTCCATGCAGCCGAGCTCCTTCGGACCGACCCTAGGCGACCGAACTCCTCAGCGAGCCCTGGCCGAACCAACTAGCAACCGAAGTCCTTCAATTGGCCAGCCGAGCTTCTTCGGGCCTCTCAGCGGCCGAACTCTACAGATGGCCGACCCTTCAGCCAGACGAACTCCCCCAGCTTCCCCTTCGGCCGAACTCTGTTGCAAGTCCGAACTCCGTTGGATGAACCGTCGCCTGCAGCAAGACCGGACGGCGCCTTCCTTTCCGTACCGGACTCCATGCGGCCGACTACTCGCCGGTATGGCTCCCACGACCTACCGGACGACGCCTTCCTCTCCGTACCGGACTCCATGCGGCCCACGGCTCGCCGGTATGGCTCCCACGATCTACCGGACGACGCCTTCCTCTCCGTACCAAACTCCATGCTGCCCGACGACTCTCTGCCAGACGGCACAGCCGTCACCATCAACTAAGCTCCGCTATAAAAGGACCCCTCCCGACATACTAAGGCTAAGCTCTCTGAACTCTCGACTCTCTAAGCTCTCCTCCACATCTCTAAGCTCCGGAACTCATTCCGAGCACTCCATTACTGTTGGCCGGAAGCTAACTTGACCGTCGGAGGGTCCTGCCGGAGCCACCACCCCACCGGTTCCGGACGGGACTTCATTTTGCAGGTCCCCGGCGGCGCCCAGCGGCCTCGACTCCGGCGACCTCCGGCGGCGATGGATTTCTGCACCAACAGATTGGCGCCGTCTGTGGGAACCGAAGGGACTGAACCTTCGAGGTTCCCTTGTTCTTAAAGGAGTGCTCGGCGACGATTTCCTCCCCTGCTCCGGATCTCTCTTCTCCCTCTTCAGAATTCCTTCTCTGGAAAGAGGAAATGCCCCCCAGAAGGGCTTCGACGCGGCGCTCGACGGCTTCCGCGGCTCGATCCCCTCCGAGTCCGTCCGTCCCTGCTCCGGCCCCGGTGACTCAGCCCCCGTCAATAACCGCAGTGGATACGGAGCAGTTCAACCAGCTCATCCAGCACGTTCGCGGTCTCACGGAGGCGGTGCAGGCGGTGCTGCACCGACAAGTCCCAGTGCCAGCCCGACCGGCGCGGGACTCCCCGAAGTCGGATGATCCAGTCCAAGAGCGACCGGCTGGGCAGCCCGACCTCCGATACCCGGATTGGGGAGGCGGAGGAGGGAGAGCCCTCGTTCGGATCATGGATCGACCAAGGGTGAAGCCTCGCGCCCATCTCACCAGAAAGCCTTGGAGATCAGAGACCGTGAGGACCTGCTGGGCCAAAGGCTCTTGGAAATGAACCGGCGAATTGAAGAACTTCGTCCCCCCTCGCGTGGTGATGACGTTTGTGCAGACCCTCCTTTCTCGCAGAAAATCATGCAAGAACCTGTTCCACCGACCTTCGAGCTCCCTCAACTGGAAAGCTACGATGGAACTTCTGATCCGGTTGATCACCTGGGGGCCTTCCGGGCCATGATGCTGCTTCACGGCGCTTCAGATGCCGTGCTGTGCCGAGCCTTCCCGTCTACCTTAAAGGGAGCAGCGAGGAACTGGTACTCGGCGTTGAAGCCCAACACGATCTTCTCTTTCGACCAGATGAGCAGTCGGTTCGCGGCCCACTTCATCAGCAGCCGACGACCGAGCCGAGGTTCAGATTCCCTGATGAGCGTCAAGCAGAAGCAAGGGGAATCCATCCGGGCTTACGTCACTCGATTCAACGCCGCGGCATTGGAAGTCCGGGACCTGGACCAGTCTGTCGCGATGGCCGCACTTAAGGGCGGCCTTCAGAAAAATAACTTGCTGTTCTCTCTGGAAAAAAGGTATCCCAGGGACTTCGCCGACCTGCTGGCTCGAGCCGAGAGATATGCCCGTGCGGAGGAAGCCTTCAAATTGAAAGATGAGGAGCTCGTCAGAACGGGTCGGCTGGGTAAATTCCTCCGGTACCGGCCTGAAGCAGAAAAAGATCGGCTAAGGGCGCTGCCGTAGCCAGGCTACAAGAAGGTCGGCCACCTTACGGCGTCATTCACATGGCCCCTGGAAAGATCTCGGTGCGTCAGCGATTCGCCATCTCCCAACAACAAGAGCTTGCACCAAATTGAGGAGTTCAGCATGAGGAGGTCGTCCACCCCGGAACTTATTGCCCAAAAAATGCGGAGGAATCAGCCTTAGGGAGGAGCCCAATCGCCCCTAAGAGAGAAACGGAGAGCAGAAGTTTCCCCGCTGAAGCGGAATGAAGTTCGGCGCGAGGAAGGCCGAACCCACCTATGAGCCCGTTAGCGAGGAAGCTCCGACAAAGAAGTATGAAGTCCTCCCGCGGGAGCTTCCGCGGGAAAGTGGAACGAAGTTCGGCGCAAGAAAGGCCGAACTCACGCTCCAGAATGTCCCCCCCAAAGGAACCGCCTACAAAGTGTTCACTGGAGGCGGAATGAAGTTCGGGCGAGAAAAGCCGGGCTCACCCCAAAGCTCGGCATCAAGATAAAATGGAGCTCGGTGGAAAGCCGAACTCCTCAACTCAACCTCCAAAATAAAGTCCGGCGCCGGCAAGGACGGAACGAAGCCCCCCTCCCAGAAGGTTCCGCAACTATGACCCGCTCCTCTAACTCGAATTCTCGGCAAAGTTAAGAGCCAACCGCCAAAACCTGAAGGACTAGCCTCCCTAAACGTGAGCTCGAAGAAGTAAAGCCCCTACTCGCGACCACGCTACGACACTGAGGAATACATTCAGCTCAAGACAAGATTGAAAGCTCATCAAAAAGGGACGACGGGATAAATTCCTCCGCGATCAAGCAGGAGAAGATCGGCTATAGGCACTGCCGTAACCGGAAAAGATAAGAAGGTTGGCCGTCCCGCGGCGTCATCAACGCCACCCCGGGGAGGAGCTAGGAGCTAGCTACATCGGTGATTGTCATCCCCCAGCGACAAAGTCAAGAGAAGCATGGTCCAAATTAATGAAGGCCGGCATGAGATAGAGGAGGTCGTCTGGACGGGACTTGCTGCCTCGAGGGAAGCTCCGAGGAACAACACCCCGTCAACCCCTCAAACGAGAGCGCTGCTGTCCACGATTTCCCTTCGGTAAAATTCTCCCCTCTGCATAAATATTATTTCTGGATGCGAAAACTATGCGATGACAGGAGAGAAGCAGTCAATAATCGCCGCGCTAGGAACAGGAGGAGAACCTCGTCCTAGCGTGAGCAAAGTCGAAGGCCCTCGTCCACAAAGGACGGGATGGGGGGAGAAGCGAGGACGACGGTCCTCATGTGCCCCCACAGCCGGCTAGGAACAGGAGGAGAACCTCGTCCTAGCGCGAGCAAAGTCAAAGGCCCCGTC
This sequence comes from Cocos nucifera, assembly GCA_006176705.1. NCBI lineage: Eukaryota > Viridiplantae > Streptophyta > Magnoliopsida > Arecales > Arecaceae > Cocos > Cocos nucifera. Next base: position 4,694,076 of record QRFJ01000006.1, on the reverse strand, counting down.
CACAAAGGACGGGATGGGGGGAGAAGCGAGGACGACGGTCCTCATGTGCCCCCACAGCCGGCTAGGAACAGGAGGAGAACCTCGTCCTAGCACGAGCAAAGTCAAAGGCCCCGTCCACCAAGGACGGGATGGGGGGAGAAGCGAGGACGACGGTCCTCATGTGCCCCCACAGCCGGCTAGGAACAGGAGGAGAACCTCGTCCTAGCACGAGCAAAGTCGAAGGCCCCATCCACAAAGGACGGGATGGGGGGAGAAGCGAGGACGACGGTCCTCATGTGCCCCCACAGCCGGCTAGGAACAGGAGGAGAACCTCGTCCTAGCGTGAGCAAAGTCGAAGGCCCCGTCCACCAAGGACGGGATGGGGGGAGAGGCGAGGACGACGGTCCCCATGTGCCCCCACAGCCCGTTAGGAACAAGAGGAGAACCTCGTCCTAACGTGAGCAAGGTTCAAGGCCTAGCCACAGAGTCTACGGCAAGCTTCACTACAGAAGACGAGGTCTCCTTCGGACCTCAGCTTCAACTTCGGTGTCAGCATCAGCGGGAGACGGGATCTCCCCCAAGCGATCATAACCTTGACTGCAAAAGAGGAGGTCTCCCCCGAATCGACTTCGGTTGATGAAGGCGATGTCAACTCCGACCCTGACCACGGGGGGCGACATTGACTCCGGCCTCAACGTCGACTTCACCAATTTTGGCTGGAAACGAGTCCCACTTCAACTCCAAACATCGACTGGGGATGAAACCTCCCCCAAGCCTCAGCTTCAACTTCAGCGTCAATATTGGCTGGAGATGAGACCTCCCCCGAGCTTCAGCTGCAACAAATGCGGAGCCTGGAAGAAGACTTCGGCAGTCGCCTGTTTTGGTACTCCCTTCCTTCAATTTTTGAACTCGGGAGTGGGGGGGCTACTGTTGGGGATAAATCCCGCTCCTGCCGAAGCCCGGCCCGACGCTCAGCCCAATGTAACCAGTAGCCGCTGAAGAGCTTCAGTGCCAGGCGCCTGGCCGAGCCCCTAACACGGCCGAACTGCCTAGAGGCCGAACTCCCCTGCACCAAGGTCTCGGCCGAACTGCTTAGAGGCCGAACTCCCCTGCACCAAGGTCTCGGCCGAACTGCTTAGAGGCCGAACCCCCCTCGGCACCAAGGTCCGGGCCGAATTGTCTAGAGGACGAACTCCCACCTGCAGCCGAACTCCTTCGGACCGACCCTAGGCGAGTCCATGCAGCCGAACTCCTTCGGACCGACCCCAGGCGAGTCCATGCAGCCGAGCTCCTTCGGACCGACCCTAGGCGACCGAACTCCTCAGCGAGCCCTGGCCGAACCAACTAGCAACCGAAGTCCTTCAATTAGCCAGCCGAGCTTCTTCGGGCCTCTCACCGTCCCGCGGCCGAACTCTACAGATGGCCGACCCTTCAGCCAGACGAACTCCCCCAGCTTCCCCCTTCGGCCGAACTCTGTTACAAGTCCGAACTCCATTGGACGAACTGTCGCCTGCAGCAAGACCGGACGGCGCCTTCCTTCTCCGTACCGGACTCCATGCGGCCCGACTACTCGCCGGTATGGCTCCCACGACCTACCGGACGACGCCTTCCTCTCCGTACCGGACTCCATGCGGCCCACGGCTCGCCGGTATGGCTCCCACGATCTACCGGACGACGCCTTCCTCTCCGTACCAAACTCCATGCTGCCCGACGACTCTCTGCCAGACGGCACAGCCGTCACCATCAACTAAGCTCCGCTATAAAAGGACCCCTCCCGACATACTAAGGCTAAGCTCTCTGAACTCTCGACTCTCTAAGCTTTCCTCCACATCTCTAAGCTCCGGAACTCATTCCGAGCGCTCCATTACTGTTGGCCGGAAGCTAACTTGACCGTCGGAGGGTCCTGCCGGAGCCACCACCCCACCGGTTCCGGACGGGACTTCGTTTTGCAGGTCCCCGGCGGCGCCCAGCGGCCTCGACTCCGGCGACCTCCGGCGGCGACGGATTTCTGCACCAACAAGCATATAACATGATTCCGTTAATTTATCCTGCGGTGAGTAGAAGGATCGGAATAGTCTGTATTTGAATAGTTGCTCATCGCAGGATGAGAATTTTTTTTCAGAAGATTGCTCGAAATTAGCTTCTAATGCATATGTTATTATGGAAAAGAGGCATGAAGCTTCTGAGTTCTTATCTAATATGTGGTTAGAGGACAAGTTGACCGAACATACCCTCCTATGTTGTCCACGGACGAGCTTGATTGGAAGAGGATAGATTATCAGCCATAGGAGGTGAGCGATCCTTAATTGGACCTCTTCTTGGACACGATCTATCAGAGTACTATTAAGAGGCCTACTTATACCTAAAAAGATAGGATGGTATACGTTGTCTATCAGATCTCGCTATCTAGAAACAGCTTGGTCTTTGAAACTAAAGTCATGTCTACTCATCGGATAATGAAGAGAGCTTTTTATTTAGCTATGGAGTCTAGCCATTTCGATGTTGCTGGTCGGTTCCTTGATGTCTCTAACTTCTGAGACTCCCATATTGCGCCTGCAGCGATATAGAGGATTAGCTTCATATCCTAAGAGCCATATTCTTTGGAATTTGTTAAGGTTAATTTTGACGACAGCATTAGAAAAGACAGGATTAATGCTGATTTTGTCATCCAAGATCCGAACATCAGGCTACTAGTGGTGGGGGGCTTACACCCATTCGAACCTTTTATCCCGTGCAGGCATTATCAATGCCAAACAAATCTAGGATGATTGGAGCAATTGGAGGCCTATTTGCTACTTCGTGATATATGAATTTTTCTGCATGACTTTGTTGCAACGTCTGTTCAACATATTTTTTTGAGGTAAATAGTGCCGCTAATTAATCACTTCATGCATGGGTGAACATATCGGTAAGTAGATCCGGGAATAAAGTCAGACGTATCTATGTACCCTATAAAAATATTATTCTATAATTTTGTGAAATATATTTATATTAGAATGATATAAATACCTGCTTATACTAAAAAAATAAATTAGATCCATAAATTTAGCAATGGACCAATCCGCACAAAAACAACCCTCCTCCCTAGCGTTGCCTAAGTCTTGCCCCCTTTTTTAATTATTTTTTTAAAAAATTACACAAGAATGATCCTTAACGGTCAAAATTATTCATCAGCGTGAACTTCGCTCAATCAGAAAGCAGATTAGATCTCGTCATTTCTCGGATGGGTGGGCTCAAACTAATATAATCCATTTGCAGTCCAAAATACAACAAATTGCTCCACCGGTGGCAATTTTTATACCTCCAATACGTAAGCTGATAAAAAATAATAATAAAATAGGACCACCATAATAAAAAATAGGAGATAATTCCAAGATCCGGAATAATGATGATTAACAGCATATATATATATATTATATATATATATATATATATATATATATATATATATATATATATATATATATATGAGAAATTTGTGATTAATTAATTGAAATTCCATTCATTTGGGAAATAAAATAATAATCTAGTCCAAATAGAAAAATACCGCAAGGTTTAAGTCTATTATCAAAACATATTTTGTGTAGTCGTTGTTGACCATGCCACATGGCATGGCACAAGAGGATTGCTGCCTTGCATCATATTATTCTCTTGTGAATTATGAACCACATCAAGTCACGTTGCATGCCCAAATTTTTTTTTTTTTAAAAAAAGAATTTTACTAGTGAGAGTTGGTCCACATAAAAGTACACAAAATCCTAAAAAACGGATCAATAACGTATCTGTTATCCAGTCACTAAACAAAGACTTCCAACTTTCTGCCTTCCGTTGGCAATAACGAATATATAATTTGAGTAAAGGTGTAAGTTGATGTTTTAAATTTGTCAAGCTCCTTAAATTATTCCCGTTACATCAAACTAGAGCGGAGAAGCTTTATTAATAATAAGGCTAATATTAAAAAAATGGTGCAAAAAAGTCTTACATGTAGATAAAAATACAAAGAAAGAGGGGATATGCTACATCGATTCCCAATATAGAAGATACCAAGGAGTTCCTTCCTATTATATTGATCATGCAAATATAAATCAAATCATTCTGCAAACAAAACCTTAGTCAATATCCGGTCAAGTCAATTATTTTTTACTTCATTTCTTTTTGAGAAAATGTGATGGGAACCCACCCATTTTATTAACATAATCTAAACCTACCCCCAACAAAACCTGTAAAAAATAAAAATTAAAAAAGTAATGAAAGAGCGGCATACAGAGGAGATTTATTTTTTAAAAAATGAAGGAAGAGGAGAAAGAAATACAAACCAACAAAAGAAAGAGAAAACCGTAGCAGGAAAACGGAGAAAAAAAGAGCTCTACCAAGGGAGATGTAACAGGGTGTAAGATGGATGTAATAATAGTCTCTGTCCATTATGGCACTTGTCAAGTTGCGGAAGGAAAGCTTCTTGATACATGATGACGAAGGGCCGTCACGAAGCAAGTCCGGGCATCGGACCAAGCCATTTTTTCCAGCAAGTTGGGGGATCACAAGGACATCCCAGCTCAGTTGGATTCTCTTCCCGTTCCACGTAATTTAAAAGAGTACTTCTAAATAATTTTAGAGAAAGAATAGTACACCAGCTTTGATAGTTTA